>JAWMAR010005208.1:0-33716 GCA_036785375.1 Leucoraja ocellata | reverse complement strand
ATCATCAGTCCCGCCCCCACTGCCTCGCGGAAAGCATAGATTTTAAAATGTGGATCACAAAAGCTTGGGGGGATGTCCCCCACCTCTCAAAACATGTGGGGGGGACGTGTCCCCTCTGCCCCCCCCCCCCCCCCCCCCCCCCCCCCCCGGGTTTTCCACACCTGCAGCAAATTATTCTTAATTACAAGAGGAAAACCCCCCCGCTCCTTGGACCAACGACCTGACCGAGTTCTACTGTAGGTTCGATAAACAGAAACTTAACCTTGGTACCTCCACACCCCCATCCCCAACCAACACTTCACACCTACTCACAGCTTGACTCCAGTTTGAAAAGACTGGACCCATCCACAATACTCCTCCTCAATCACCACTACACACCATATAACCATATAACAATTACAGCACGGAAACAGGCCATCTCGACCCTTCTAGTCCGTGCCGAACACATAATCTCCCCTAGTCCCATATACCTGCGCTCAGACCATAACCCTCCATTCCCTTCCCATCCATATAACTATCCAATTTATTTTTAAATGATAAAAACGAACCTGCCTCCACCACCTTCACTGGAAGCTCATTCCACACAGCTACCACTCTCTGAGTAAAGAAGTTCCCCCTCATGTTACCCCTAAACTTCAGTCCCTTAATTCTCATGTCATGTCCCCTTGTTTGAATCTTCCCTACTCTCAGTGGGAAAAGCTTTTCCACGTCAACTCTGTCTATCCCTCTCATCATTTAAAAACCTCTATCAAGTCCCCCCTTAACCTTCTGCGCTCCAAAGAATAAAGCCCTAACTTGTTCAACCTTTCTCTGTAACTTAGTTGCTGAAACCCAGCAACATTCTAGTAAATCTCCTCTGTACTCTCTCTATTTTGTTGACATCCTTCCTATAATTAGGCGACCAAAACTGTACACCATACTCCAGAATTGGCCTCACCAATGCCTTGTACAATTTTAACATTACATCCCAACTTCTATACTCAATGCTCTGATTTATAAAGGCCAGCACACTAGAAGCTTTCTTTACACCCTATCTACATGAGATTCCACTTTCAGGGAACTGTGCACAGTTATTCCCAGATCCCTCTGTTCACCTACATTCTTCAATTCCCTACCATTTACCATGTACGTCCTATTTTGATTTGTCCTGCCAAGATGTAGCACCTCACACTTATCAGCATTAAACTCCATCTGCCATCTTTCAGCCCACTCTTCCAACTGGCATAAATCTCTCTGTAGACTTTGAAACTCTACTTCATTACCCGCAACCCCCACCTATCTTAGTATCATCTGCATACTTACTAATCCAATTTACCACACCATCATCCAGATCATTGATGTACATGACAAACAACAGTGGACCCAACACAGATCCCTGTGGCACCCCACTCGTCACTGGCCTCCAACCTGACAAACAACCATCCACCATTACTCTCTGGCATCTCACATTCAGCCACTGTGAATCCATCTTGCTACTCCACCATTAATACCCAACCATTGAACCTTCTTAACCAACCTTCCATGAGGAACCTTGTCAAAGGCCTTACTGAAGTCCATATACACAACATCCACTGCGTTACCCTCATCAATTTCCCGTGTAACATCTTCAAAAAATTCAAGAAGATTAGTTAAACAAGACCTTCCAGGCACAAATCTATGTTGAAGCACACCTAGTTAAAGCATGACTCCAGTCAACAAAGACTGGACCCTTTCCCACACGCCCTTCTCCAATCACCACTTAATGCCCACTACAGCCGGGTTTCGCACCGGAGGTGTAAATTTTATTGTAAGATACATTAAAGCGGCAAAAAAGGCTGATTTAGGCACTCCATCGTGAAAAAGGCATTATCTTCCTCAAATCATCAAAATAGGCATGACAAGACACATGGCATTTACGGCAAATACTGGCTCTAGTTATCATATACGATAAAGAGGAAGGAATGAAAGAGTTTAAAGATTTGGAAGTGACAAAATAGATTCTGCTGTAGATTTAGAAGTAATAAAATGAATGCTTAACCTATTTCTTCCAACACTAGCAAGAGTACAGCACAATTACATGAATGTTTTTTTGTTCTATGATATAAACAATCATAAAGATGCTCAGACAACTCGTCTCTTACCATACGCTACAGATTGTAATGTACAAACAATTAATCAACCAGGTCAAAAAACAAGAGTGCATGAATCTGCAAAAATAGCTCCTACAGCATAACCACATATGGGCAAACGTTTCCTCTATCGCAAGAACCTGTCAATCCTCTGATTTTAACCATATATGAAAAGGCAAGAGGCTGGACAATGCTCTGTAAGATAAAGAATTGCTGAATTGCTGATTATTAGGGTATAAATATATCTGATTGAACATTACCTCTCTGTGTGGAGAAAGAGGGACTCTGTAGTCTGTATTTTAGATACTGTGAGAGTTGACTCCCACACCCGCCTGCCGAAATTAAGACATTACTTTATTATTAACTTTTGTGTTGTCATCTCTTTGAAGCAAATTGAACCTTAACACTAGGACTCAGCACATGGGAGGGGCAAACCCAGAAAGGAGGGACATCAACCTGCCCTTTAAAACCCCTTACCGGCTAGAAGTAGATCTCTTTCCCTGATGAAGCTACAGCGATAACGAAACTGGAAAATCGTTGCCCAGTCGGGAAGATTTCGGCTAGTGTTCTCCGCAAGCTGGAAAAAAAACAAAGACTTGGTGAGCACCTTGGTGTTAACCCTACTACGCTAGACAGAGAGGGAGTGAGACAGAGAGGTAGAGAGAGACACAGAGAGAGAGAGAGAGAGAGAGAGAGAGAGAGAGAGAGAGAGAGAGAGAGAGAGAGAGAGAGAGAGAGAGAGAGAGAGAGACAGAGAGACAGAGAGACAGAGAGACAGAGAGACAGAGAGACAGAGAGAGAGAGAGAGAGAGAGAGAGACAGAGAGAGACAGACAGATAGTGAGACAGAGATATAGAGACAGATAGATAGACAGATAGCGAGACAGAGATATAGAGTGAGAGATATAGAGAGAGAGATATAGAGTGAGTGGGATAGAGAGGGAGATAGAGAGGGAAATAGAGGAATAGATAGGTATAGAAATATAGAAAATAGGAGGCAGGAGTAGGCCATTCGGCCCTTCGAGCCTGCAGCCATTCAATATGATCATGGCTGTTCATCCAACTCAGTATCCTGTACCTGCCTTCTCTCCATACCCCAATGCCTTTAGCCACAAGGGCCACATCTAACTCCCTCTTAAATATAGCCAATGAATTGGCCTCAACTACCTTCTGTGGCAGAGAATTCCAGAGATTCACCACTCTCTGGAATTCTCTCGGGAATTCACCACTCTCGGGTATACAGTTAGAAAGAGATAGAGATAGAGAGAGATAAATAGAGGGAGGGATAGAAAGAGAGAGAGGGGGAAGAGAGAGAGGGGGGGAAGGGAGAGAGAGAGGGGGAAGGGAGAGAGAGGGGGAATGGAGAGAGAGGGGGAGAGGAGGGGGAGAGATAGGGAGAGAGCAAGAGAGAGAGAGAGAAATAGAGCGAGAGACAGGGAGCGGGACAGAGAGCGCGGGACAGAGAGCGAGACAGAGATAGAGGGAGAAATAGAGAGATAAGTAAGTAATTTTATTGGCCAAGTATTCACATACAAGGAATTTGCCTTGGAGTTCCACCCACAAGTAACAACATGACGTACAGTGACAGTAACTTGTTTTTGTTTGGTTTTTTTTAGCCGAATGGCTTAATTCTGCTCCCATGACTCTCAATGGGACGTGGGAATCATTTCTTGACAGTGTAGAGCAAATACAGTTCTGCATTGAAGGGGTTAAAACATTGTAATTGTATTCAAGGCCAGCTTTTTTAAATGTTTATTATAAGCAACTAGACCAAGCGCAGACCCGTTGGGTCTGCTCCCCCAATGGTGTGATTCCCCCAACGCAATATTCCACCATGCACCCGTCTCCTCCAATGGAACTGAAGCCGTTGCCAAATGTAAGTTTCCAGCACTCCCCTGCCTCCCTCAATTGCACCTCCCCTGCCTGCTGCAGCAGTGAAAAGTTCAGAATGTTCCTGTCTTGCAACTTTGTTTCGAAGTGTGTTGGAAGCTGATAGGAACGACCAGCTGGTCAACGAATCAAAAGGCAGGAAGGGATCCGTACTGCAGGCGGACGGATGGATTTGAGTTTTATATATTAATAGATTGTACAAGGATAAGACGATCGGCATAACAATTATTGTACAGCTTCATTTTTAACCTTATAATCTAAATTTTTTTTAAATGAAAAAAAAAGAAATCAAAGAAAGAAGGAAGAAAAGAATGAAGAGAAAATAAATAAAATAGAAAAGGGCAGGAAAAAGACCCCTAAACTACCAAAGCAGTGCAGAAGAAAAGAAGAAATAAGAAAAGATGGAGATATCCCCCCCCCCCCCCCCCCCTCACCTATCAAAGGCATCGGATTTTAATTTAAATTTGTGTTTAACCAATCTGTTGTTGTAAACATTCAGTAAAGGGTATCCATGTCTTAAGAAATTGATCTGTTTTATTCCGCCAAGACATGCCTAATGTTTTCCAAATGTAGTGTCTCCGACATATCTGTAATCCACATCTTCACTGTGGGGACTGTTGCCCGTTTCCAAAATTTGAGTATTATTTTTTTTTGTCGTTATTAGGCTGTAATTGAGGAAATTTCTTTGAAATAACATTAGTTTAAAGCAGGCCTCTGACATACCTAATATGATCAGTTTTATATCTGGGTCCAATTTAATTTTAAGTATTTTGGAAAAGATATCAAATATTCCCCTCCAGAAGTTTTGTAACTTTATACAGGAAGCGAAAGAATCACAAATAGGAGATATTTGAGAAAATGTTGTTCAATTTGGACTTTGAATAGTAGAGCCTGTGCAGTATTTTAAATTGACAAGTTACGATTTATTATGGGGAACAAGGAAATGGCAGATGAGTTGAACAGGTACTTTGGATCTGTCTTCACGAAGAAGGACACGAACAGTCTTCCTGATATAGTAGTGGCCAGAGGATCTGGGGCGACAGAGGAACTGAAGGAAATTCACATTAGGCAGGAAATGGTGTTGCATAGACTGATGGGACTGAAGGCTGATGAATTCCCAGGGCCTGATGGTCTGCATCCCAGGGTACTTAAGAAAGTGGCTCGAGAAATCGTGGATGCATTGGTGATATTCCTGTGGATTGGAGGGTAGCTAAGGTTATCCCACTTTTTAAGAAAGGCAGGAGAGAGAAAACGGGGAATTATAGACCAGTTAACCTGACATCGGTAGTGGGCAAGATGCTGGAGTCAATTATAAAAGATGAGATAGCTGCACATTTGGATAGCAGTAACAGGATCGGTCCGAGTCAGCATGGATTTACGATGGGGGAAATCATGCTTGGCTGATCTTCTGGAATTTTTTGAAGATGTAACTAGGAAAATGGACAGGGGAGAGCCACTGGATGTAGTGTACCTGGACTTTCAGAAAGCATTTGATATGGTCCCCCATAGGAGATTAGTGGGTAAATTTAGGGCACGTGGTATTGGGGGTAGAGTGCTGACATGGATAGAGAAGTGGTTGGCAGATAGGAAACAAAGAGTAGGGATTAACGGGTCCCTTTCAGAATGGCAGGCAGTGACTAGTGGGGTGCCGCAAGGCTCGGTGCTGGGACCACAGCTATTTACGATATACATCAATGATTTGGATTAAGGGATTCAAAGTAACATTAGCAAATTTGCAGATGACACAAAGCTGGGTGTCAGTATGAACTGTGAGGAGGATGCTATGAGAATGCAGGGTGACTTGGACAGGTTGGGGGAGTGGGCAGATGCATGACTGATGAAGTTTAATTCAATTCAAAGCACTTTATTCGTCCCCGAGGGGCAATTTAAAAGGGCGCATTACAGCAGCTTTTTAAAAAGGGACACAATAAACAAACATAAGCAGCACGCATACTGCACAATCAACCAGCACACGCATTCCACAGGCACACTGCACAATCACACAACACACACCGCACATCAACATTCAACACATAGCAATAGTTTTTAAAAGTGCTTCCTAAGTGCTTCAATTAAAAAGTGCATATAGAAGGTTATTTCATTTCATATGTTCATGAGTCTGTGATCAGCATTAAAAAGCTGGACAGCCCTGGGGATGAAGGTTGCCTTCCTCCTCTGTGTCCGGCAACCCGGACAGCGGAGTCTGCGTCCTGAGGGGAGCCACTCAAACTCAGGAAACAGGATGTGAGAGGGGTCCTGAAGAATCCTGCGTGTTAACTTTACAGACTGTTGGTCGCATAGGGCAGTGATAGTTCGGACGGGCTGCTCAATTATTTTTGAGCAGACCTTGACCACATTCAACAGGCGGTTTCTGTTTTGCAGGGTGATGGAATGGAACCAACTAGTGAAAGGGAAGGTTATTACATTTTCAATGAATGCGTAGTAGAATGTGGTGAGAATGTCTTTGTTAATCCCAAATGACTTCAGCTTCCTGAGTAGGTACTGTCTCTGGTGGCACTTTTTAAGGATTTCCTCTATGTTAGAGGAAAACCTTAGCAGGTTGTCGAAGGCTGTTCCCAGGTATTTGTATACCTCCACTATCTCCACTGGCTCCTGCTGGATGATAGTGATGGCTGCCTCAGCCATCTGTCTCTGTTGGGGGGAAAAAGTCACAATCATGTCCTTGGTTTTGCTTATATTTAGCTCAAGACAAGACTTTTCACACCATACTATAAAGTCCTGCAGGGCTGAGTTGTGACGTTGTGTGTGGCTGGGAATAAGAGACAGGAGAACTGTGTCATCAGCAAATTTTACAAAGTGGCAGTTTGGCTGGGTGGATCTGCAGTCATCAGTGTAGAGCATGAAGAGAAGTGGGGAAAGCACACAGCCTTGTGGAGAGCCAGTGAAGGTGAAGAGGGTGTTGGACAAGGTGTGGTTCACCAACACCCTCTGTGATCTGTTGGTGAGGAAGTCTATAATCCACAGAGTGAGTTGGTGGTTGAGGTGGAAGCGGGTGATGAGCTTCTCAGCCAAAATATGTGGCTGCATGGTGTTGAATGCTGATGAGAAGTCTGCAAACAGAAGTCTGGCTGTGGCCTTGGGCATTTCCAGATGCTTATGGATGGTGTTTAAGATGAATATTTTTGCGTCATCGACACCCCTGCCAGCCTGGTAAGCAAACTGCAATCGAGCCAGTTGCCTTGGTGATGTGCTCCTTGATGATCCTCTCCATGGCCTTCATGATCAGGGAGGTGAGAGCCACCGGTCTAAGGTCATTCAGGACCTTGGTGGTGCCCTTCTTTGGGATGGGAATCAACAACGTACCTCGGTATCTGCCAATCACCACCCCCCACCCCCCACCCCCCCCCGGACACTTATTATTATTTATTCAAATAATTTGCTTTGTCGCTCTTCCAGGGAGATGCTAAATGCATTTTGTTGTCTCTGTACTGTACACTGACAATGACAATTAAAATTGAATCTGAATCTGAATCTGTTGAGTTTTTCCACATCGCGGGGACTGTGCAGACTAATGAATATGATGAATATGAATATGAATGACGAAGAATATGATGAATATAACTTTAATTGTCATTCAGGTATACACATAAACACAGTGCACATTGAACAACATTTTGTTGCATTGACTCTACAAAGTAGCAGCAGAATATAACATTTATATCAGGCGATCAGTAAAAATGCTTCATGTGCATAGTTCTGTAAAATAGATATATAGGAAAGTTTTTAAAAGTGGCAATGTAATGCAGATAAATGTGAGGTTATCCACTTTGGTAGTAAAAACAGGAAAGCAGATTACTATCTAAATGGCGTCAAGTTGGGAAAAGGGGAAATACAACGGGATCTGAGGGTCCTTGTACATCAGTCTATGAAAGTAAGCATGCAGGTACAGCAGGCAGTGAAGAAAGCGAATGGCATGTTGGCCTTTATAACAAGAGGAATCAACTATAGGAGCAAAGAGGTCCTTCTGCAGTTGTACAGAGCCCTAGTGAGACCACCCTGGAGTATTGTGTGCAGTTTTGGTCCCCTAATTTGAGGAAGGACATTCTTGCTATTGAGGGAGTGCAGTGTAGGTTTACAAGGTTAATTCCCGGGATGGCAGGACTGTCATATGCTGAGAGAATGGAGCAGCTGGGCTTGTACACTTTGGAGTTTAGAAGGATGAAAGGGGTCTCATTGAAACATATAAGATTGTTAAGGGCTTGGACATGCTAGACAGGAAACCTGTTTGCGATGTTGGGGGAGTCCAGAAACAGGGGCCACAGTTTAAGAATAAGGAGTAAGCCATTTAGAACGGAGACGAGGAAACACTCTTTCTCACAGAGTGGTGAGTGTGGAATTCTCTGCCTTAGAGGGCAGTGGAGGCCGGTTCTCTGAATGCTTTCAAGAGAGAGCTAGATTGGGCTCTTAAAAATAGCAGAGTCAGCGGATATGGGGAGAAGGCAGGAACGGGGTACTGATTGGGGATGATCAGCCATTATCACATTGAATGGCGGTGCTGGCTCGAAGGGCCAAATGGCCTACTCCTGCACCTATTGTATATGAGCGTTGTAAAAACAAGCCTAAGGCTTTGTGTCTCAATGCAAGGAGCATTCGTAATAAGGTGGATGAGTTGAATTTGCAGATAGCTATTAATGATTATGATATAGTTGGGATCACGGAGACATGGCTCCAGGGTGACCAATGCTGGGAGCGGAACATCCAGGGATATTCAATATTCAGGAGGGATAGACAGAAAGGAAAAGGAGGTTGGGTAGCGTTGCTGGTTAGAGAGGAGATTAACGCAATAAAAAGGAAGGACATTAGCTTGGAGGATGTGGAATCGATATGGGTAGAGCTGCGAAACACTAAGGGGCAGAAAACGCTAGTCGGAGTTGTGTACACGCCACCTAACAGTAGTAGTGGAGTTGGGGATGGTATCAAACAGGAAATTAGAAATGCGTGCAACAAAGGTAAAACAATTATAATGGGTGACTTCAATCTACATATAGATTGGGTGAATCAAATTGGCAGGGGTGCTGAGGAAGAGGATTTCTTGGAATGTATGCGGGATAGTTTTCTAAACCAACATGTAGAGGAACCAATGGGAGAGCAGGCTATTCTGGACTGGGTATTGAGTAATGAGGAAGGGTTAGTTAGCAATCTTGTTGTGCGTGGCCTCTTGGGCAAGAGTGACCATAATACGGTTGAGTTCTTCATTAGGATGGAGAGTGACATTGTTAATTCAGAAACAAGGGTCCTGAACTTAAAGAAAGGTAACTTTGAGGGTATGAGACGTGAATTGGCCAAGATTGACTGGCAATTAATTCTTAAAGGGTTGACGGTGGACATGCAATGTGGAAGGCATTTAAAGAATGCATGGATGAACTACAACAATTATTCATCCCAGTTTGGCAAAAGAATAATTCAGGGAAGGTAGTGCATCCGTAGATAACAAAGGAAACCAGGGATAGTATCAAAACAAAAGATGAATCGTACAAATTGGCCAGAAAAGGCAGCCTATCAGAGGACTGGGAGAAATTCAGCAGAGGAGGACAAAGGGCTTAATTAGGAAAGGGAAAATAGATTATTAAAGAAAACTAGCAGGGAACATAAAAACTGACTACAAACATTTTTATAGATATGTGAAGAGAAAAAGATTAGTTAAAACAAATTGCAGTCAGAAACAGGTGAATTGATCATGGGGAACAAGGACATGGCAGACCAATTGAATAACTATTTTGGTTCTGTCTTCACTAAGGAAGACATAAATAATCTTCCGGAAATAGCAGGGGACCGCGGGTCAAATGAGATGGAGGAACTGAGTGAAATCCAGGTTATCCGGGAACTGGTGTTAGGTAAATTGAATGGATTAAAGGCCGATAAATCCCCAGGGCCAGATAGGCTGCATCCCAGAGCACTTAAGGAAGTCGCCCCTGAAATAGTGGATGCATTAGTGATAATCTTTCAAAATTTGGGAATAGTTCCTGAGGATTGGAGGGTAGCTAATGTAACCTCACTTTTTACTAACGGAGGGAGAGAGAAAACGGGGAATTACAGACCAGTTAGTCTAACATCGGTAGTGGGGAAACTGCTAGTCAGTTATTAAAGATGGGATAGCAGCACATTTGGAAAGTGGTGAAATCATTGGCCGAAGTCAGCATGGATTTACGAAAGGTAAATCATGTCTGACGAATCTTATAGAATTTTTCGATGATGTAACTAGTAGAGTGGATGTGTTATATCTGGACTTTCAGAAGGCTTTCGACAAGGTCCCACATAAGAGATTATTATACAAACTTAAAGCACATTTCAGTATTGATGTGGATAGAGAACTGGCTTGCAGACAGGAAGCAAAGAGTAGGAGTAAATGGGTCCTTTTCAGAATGGCAGGCAGTGACTAGTGGGGTGCCGCAAGGCTCAGTGCTGGGACCCCAGAGGCTGGGTCAGTGGGCAAATGCATGGCAGATGCAGTATAATGTGGATAAATGTGAGGTTATCCACTTTGGTGGCAAAAACAGGAAAGTAGACAATTATCTGAATGGTGGCCGATTAGGAAAAGGGGAGATGCAACGAGACCTGGGTGTCATGGTACACCAGTCGTTGAGAGTAGGCATGCAGGTGCAGCAGGCAGTGAAGAAAGCAAATGGTATGTTAGCATTCATAGCAAAAGGATTTGAGTAGAGGAGCAGGGAGGTTCTACTGCAGTTGTAACAGGGTCTTGGTGAGACCACACCTGGAGTATTGCGTGCAGTTTTGGTCTCCTAATCTGAGGAAGGACATTCTTGCCATAGAGGGAGTACAGAGAAGGTTCACCAGACCGATTCCTGGGATGTCAGGACTTTCATATGAAGAAAGATTGGATAAACTCGGCTTGTACTCGCTAGAATTTAGTAGATTGAGGGGGGATCTTACAGAAACTTACAAAATTCTTAAGGGGTTGGACAGGCTAGATGCAGGAAGATTGTTCCCGATGTTGGGGAAGTCAAGAACAAGGGGTCACAGTTTAAGGATAAGGGGGAAATCTTTTAAGACCGAGATGAGAAAAACATTTTTCACAGAGAGTGGTGAATCTCTGGAACTCTCTGCCACAGAAGGTAGTTGAGGCCAGTTCATTGTCTATATTTAAGAGGGAGTTAGGTGTGGCCCTTGTGGCTAAAGGGATCAGGGGGTATGGAGAGAAGGAATGTACGGTGTACTGAGTTGGATGATCGATTGATTGCCGGTGCAGGCTCGAAGGGCCGAATGGCCTACTCCTGCACCTATTTTCTATGTAAATCGGAAGTGCCAGTGATGCAGTTGAACAAAGGGGACTATGAAGGCATGAGAGGGGAGCTGGCCAAGGTGGACCGGAAAGGGATCCTAGCAGGAATGACAGTGGAACAGCAATGGCAGGAATTTATCGGCATAATCCGGAAGACACAGGATAATTTCATTCCAAAAAGGAAGAAAGATTCTAAGGGGAGTAGGAGGCAACCGTGGCTGCCAAGAGAAGTTAGGGATAGAATAAAACTAAAAGAAAAGATGTATAACACAGCAAAGAATAGCCGGAAGCCAGAGGATTGGGAAACTTTCATGGGACAACAGAAGGAAACAAAACGGGCAATACGGGCTGAAAAGATGAAGTACGAAGGGAAACTGGCCAGGAATATAAAGAAGGACAGTAAAAGCTTCTTTAGATATGTTAAAGGAAAAAGAATAGCAAAGTCAAATGTGGGTCCCTTGAAGGCAGACACGGATGAAATTATTATGGGCAACATGGAAATGGCAGAAGAGTTGAATAGGTACTTCGGATCTGTCTTCACTAAGGAAGACACAAACAATCTCCCAGATGTACTGAAGGACATGGGATCTAAGGGGGTAGAGGAACTGAAAGAAATTTTCATTTGGCGAGAAATAGTATTGGGTAGGCTAATGGGACTGAAGGATGATAAATCCCCTGGGCCTGATGGTCTGCATCCCAGGGTCCTCAGGGTGGTGGCTCTAGAAATAGTGGACGCATTGGTGATCATTTTCCAATGTTCAATAGATTCAGGTCAGTTCCTGTGGATTGGAGGATAGCTAATGATATCCCACTTTTCAAGAAAGGAGCGAGAATGAAAACGGGGAATTACATGTTGCTTTGGCAAGTAAGGTAAAAGTAAATCCGAAGGGCTTCTACCGCTATATTAATAGCAAAAGGATAATGAGGGATAAAATTGGTCCATTAGAGAGTCAGAGTGGACAACTATCTGCAGAGCCAAAAGAGATGGGGGAGATATTGAACAGTTTCTTTTCTTCGGTATTCACCAAGGAGAAGGATATTGAATTATGTGAGGTAAGGGAAACAAGTAGAGTAGCTATGGAAACTATGAGGATCAAAGAAAAGGAAGTACTGACACTTTTGTGAAATATAAAAGTGGATAAGTCTCCAGGTCCGGACAGGATATTCCCTAGGACATTGAGGGAAGTTAGTGTAGAAATAGCAGGGGCTATGGCAGAAATATTTCAAATGTCATTAGAAACGGGAATAGTGCCAGAGGATTGGCGTACTGCGCATGTTTTTCCATTGTTTAAAAAGGGGTCTAAGAGTAAACCTAGCAATTATAGACCTGTTAGTTTGACGTCAGTGGTGGGCAATTTAATGGAAAGAATACTTAGAGATAATATATATAAGCATCTGGATAAACAGGGTCTGATTAGGAACAGTCAACATGGATTTGTGCCTGGAAGGTCATGTTTAACTAATCTTCTTGAATTTTTTGAAGATGTTACTCGGGAAATTGATGAGGGTAAAGCAGTGGATGTTGTGTATATGGACTTCAGTAAGGCCTTTGACAAGGTTCCTCATGGAAGGTTGGTTAAGAAGGTTCAATGGTTGGGTATTAATGGTGGAGTAGCAAGATGGATTCAACAGTGGCTGAATGGGAGATGCCAGAGAGTAATGGTGGATGGTTGTTTGTCAGGTTGGAGGCCAGTGACGAGTGGGGTGCCACAGGGATCTGTGTTGGGTCCACTGTTGTTTGTCATGTACATCAATGATCTGGATGATGGTGTGGTAAATCGGATTAGTAAGTATGCAGATGATACTAAGATAGGTGGGGTTGCGGGTAATGAAGTAGAGTTTCAAAGTCTACAGAGAGATTTATGCCAGTTGGAAGAGTGGGCTGAAAGATGGCACATGGAGTTTAATGCTGATAAGTGTGAGGTGCTACATCTTGGCAGGACAAATCAAAATAGGAAGTACATGGTATATGGTAGGGAATTGAAGAATGTAGGTGAACAGAGGGATCTGGGTATAACTGTGCACAGTTCCCTGAAAGTGGAATCTCATGTAGATAGGGTGGTAAAGAAAGCTTTTGGTGTGCCGGCCTTTATAAATCAGAGCATTGAGTATAGAAGTTGGGATGTAATGTTAAAATTATACAAGGCATTGGTGAGGCCAATTCTGGAGTATGGTGTACAATTTTGGTCGTCTAATTATAGGAAGGATGTCAACAAAATAGAGAGAGTACAGAGGAGATTTACTAGAATGTTGCCTGGGTTTCAGTAACTAAGTTACAGAGAAAGGTTGAACAAGTTAGGGCTTTATTCTTTGGAGCGCAGAAGGTTAGGGGGGGACTTGATAGAGGTTTTTAAAATGATGAGAGGGATAGACAGAGTTGACGTTGAAAAGCTTTTCCCACTGAGAGTTGGGAAGATTCAAACAAGGGGACATGACTTGAGAATTAAGGGACTGAAGTTTAGGGGTAACATGAGGGGGAACTTCTTTACTCAGAGAGTGGTAGCGGTGTGGAATGAGCTTCCAGTGAAGGTGGTGGAGGCAGGTTCGTTTTTATCATTTAAAAATAAATTGGATAGTTATATGGATGGGAAGGGAATGGAGGGTTATGGTCTGAGTGCAGGTATATGGGACTAGGGGAGAATATGTGTTCGGCACGGACTAGAGGGTCGAGATGGCCTGTTTCCGTGCTGTAATTGTTATATGGTTATATAGACAGTTAGCCTGACTTCGTTGGTGGGAAAGATGTTATTAAAATTATTAAAGAGGTAATAATGGGGCATTTGGATAGCATTAAAAGAATTAGTCCAAGTCAACATGGATTTATGAAAGGGAAATCATGCTTGACTAATCTTCTGAAATTTTTTGAGGTCGTGACAAGTAAAATGGATGAAGGGGTGCCAGTGGATGTAGTGTATCTAGACTTTCAGAAAGCCTTTGATAAGGTCCCGCACGGGATACTGGTGACTAAAATTAGAGCACATGATATTGGCGGAAGGGTGTTGACATGGATAGAAAATTGGTTGGCAGGCAGCAAAGAGTAGGAGTGAATGGGTCCTTTTCAGAATGGCAGGCAGTGGCGAGTGGAGTGCCGCAAGGCTCGGTGTTGGGGCCGCAAGTGTTCACCATATATATTAATGATTTGGAAGAGGGAATTAGGAGCAACACTAGCAAGTTTGCGGATAACACAAAGCTGGGTGGCAGTGTGAACTGTGAAGAGGATCTTAGGAGGTTGCAGGGTGACGTGGACAGGTTGAGTGAGTGGGCAGATGCGTGGCAGATGCAGTATAATATAGATAAATGTGAGGTTATCCACTTTGGCGGTAAAAGCAAGGGGGCAGATTATTATTTCAATGGGGTTAGGCTAGGTAAGGGGGAGGTGCAGCGAGACCAGGGCATCGTTGTACACCAGTCACTGAAAGTTGGCTTACGGGTACAACAGGCAGTGAAGAAAGCTAATGGAATGTTGGCCTTCATAACAGGAGGATTCCAGTATAGGAAGAGAGAGAGAGGGAGAGAGGGAGGGGGAGGGAGGCAGAGGGAGGCAGAGGGAGGCAGAGGGAGGGAGAGGGAGGGAGAGGGAGGGAGAGGGAGGGAGAGGGAGGGAGAGAGAGGGAGAGAGAGGGAGAGAGAGGGAGAGAGAGGGAGAGAGAGGGAGAGAGAGGGAGAGAGAGGGAGAGAGAGGGAGAGAGAGGGAGAGAGAGGGAGAGAGAGGGAGAGAGAGGGAGATAGAGGGAGATAGAAAAGAGGTCAAGGAGTAGGCCATTCGGCCCTTCGAGCCTGCACCGCCATTGAATATGGAAGGCGGAATTTTGTCGGAACATCCTCCGTATCCAAAGGAAAACACCAACAAATGCATGTAGGGCGGAACTAGGCAGATACCCACTGATAATAAATATCCAGAAAACAGCACTGCATTTTTGGAATCACCTTAAATCTAGCCCCCCAGATACCCTCCAGTTTAAAGCCCTTCAAACACAAGAGGGGAACCCAGAAAAGAGTTCCCTGTGACAGTTGGTACTGAGACTAACTACCCCTATTTGACAAAACAAGGAAAGCATACTTTGACAAACTCAGTGTGGCAACCCCTGATTTTAAAGAACTAGATGATACATCAAAACTAACAATAATCCTTGGCAAAGGAAATACGGACCATCTTGGTGCACAATACGTAACAGCATGCCATAACCTGAGAGACGGTGAATGACCAACATGCACATATGTACGCACGCACTAATTGACATTAACATTAACAAATTAATATTGAATTGCTAAACTTGCTATTGTGTTGTACTGCTTACAGCTGCAAGAACGTGTAGCAATCAATAAAGGGCTATAGGCCTATTGCGAGTTTATGTACACGACATATCTATCCATGCACTGTATACTTGTATTCATACTTATGCATTTTAAACATGTCATGTTTTATACTTTGGCAAGATAACAATGTTTTTATTTATCATGCCAATAAAGTTTTTTAATTGAGTTGAAAAAATTGAATTGATAGACAGACAGACAGAGAGAGACAGAGAGAGAGGGAGACAGACAGAGAGGCCGAGAGAGAGGCCGATAGAGATAGGCAGAGAGACGGATAGACAGAAGAGGGATAGGGAGAGAGAGAGGGGGAGAGAGAGGGATAGGGAGAGAGATAGGGATAGGGATAGGGAGAGAGAGAGGAATAGGGAGAGAGAGAGAGGGATAGGGAGAGAGATATAGATATTGAGATAGATACAGATAGATGGATAGTGAGGGATGGGTAGAGAGATGGGTAGAGAGAGGTAGAAAGAGAGAAAGGTAGAGGGGAGGTAGAGAGGGAGATAGAAATAGAAAGAGAGAGAGATAGAGATTTAGAGAGAAAGAGATAGAGAGGTAGATAGACAGAGAGAGATAGAGAGAGATGTCTGTAATCATTATCCTGCAGTCATTATTTACTATAGGGGGATTGCACGTAAGGTCACCGGGTCATAGGGCTTGACACACGGAGCCGCTCAATCCATCTGGACATCATCGCAGCTTCCGGTATATGTTATTAATGCAAGAAACGCGTACTTTCCTACCTGTTAAAAACCAACAAAATGTTGAATTTTTCTGTAAATAAATGTGGAAGTCGGGGTAAGTGTGAGAGACATGTACCCAACTTCAGAATTCCAAAAGTGAAGCGAAATGAAGGAAAAGAGAAGCGATAGTTGAAGGGACAACAGCAACTTAAGTGCTTGGCGAACATTGGCTGTGCAGATATCGTGATTGAAAATATTGGGAATTACCGCGTTTGCTCACTGCATTTCATCAACAGTAAGGCATTATTTGTGTTTTTTCTTGATTCCTTTGGTATCTAAAAAGTCTCAGAAGTGATAAATCTGGCTGTAAATTTTGCTTCAGAGACGTTTTCTATTTGTATGTAAAAACCCACTTAAGAACCATGGGCGGTTTTAAAATTTACAGCCAGATTTATCCCTTCTGAAACTTTTTAGATGCCAAAGGAATCAAGAAAAAACACAAATATTTCCTTAGTTGATGAAATGCAGTGAGCAAACGGCCAATGTCCGCCAAGCACTCTGGCTGTTGTTGTCCCTTGAGCTCTCGCTTCCATCTACCGTCATTTCTTCTCACCTTTGGAATTCTGAAGGAGGGTAAATGTCTCTCACACTTATCCCGATTTCCATAATTATTTACGCAGCAACAGCTGACAATATCAGCGGGTTTTAAGGGCCCGCTCCGCTGGAAACAATGTCAGTGTTTACCTGCAGTTCATCGCGTGTACTCCACTTGGCGCAGCGTAGCAACAGTACGGGACCGTCATGGGTCGTGACCCGACTGCCGTGAAACCTCCCTATGCAGCCCAGTGGTAAATCCGGCCCCTGTTTGACAGTGGAGACAAATAGAGAGAAAGTGAGAGGAAGAGAGAGGGCGGGAGATAGAGAGAGACAGATAGAGAGACAGATAGAGAGAGACAGATAGAGAGAGACAGATAGAGAGAGACAGATAGAGAGACAGATAGAGAGACAGATAGAGAGAGACAGATAGAGAGACAGATAGAGAGACAGATAGAGAGACAGATAGAGAGAGACAGATAGAGAGAGACAGATAGAGAGACAGATAGAGAGAGACAGATAGAGAGAGACAGATAGAGAGACAGATAGAGAGAGACAGATGGAGAGAGACAGATGGAGAGAGACAGATAGAGAGAGACAGATAGAGAGAGACAGATAGAGAGAGACAGATAGAGAGAGACAGATAGAGAGAGACAGATAGAGAGAGACAGATAGAGAGAGACAGATAGAGAGACAGATAGAGAGAGACAGATAGAGAGAGACAGATAGAGAGAGACAGAGAGAGACAGAGAGAGACAGATAGAGACAGATAGAGAGAGACAGAGAGAGACAGATAGAGAGAGACAGATAGAGAGACAGATAGAGAGAGACAGATAGAGAGAGACAGATAGAGAGAGACAGATAGAGAGACAGATAGAGAGACAGATAGAGAGACAGATAGAGAGAGACAGATAGAGAGACAGATAGAGAGACAGATAGAGAGACAGATAGAGAGACAGATAGAGAGACAGATAGAGAGACAGATAGAGAGACAGATAGAGAGACAGATAGAGAGACAGATAGAGACAGATAGAGAGAGACAGATAGAGAGACAGATAGAGAGAGACAGATAGAGAGAGACAGATAGAGAGACAGATAGAGAGAGACAGATGGAGAGAGACAGATGGAGAGAGACAGATAGAGAGAGACAGATAGAGAGACAGATAGAGAGAGACAGATAGAGAGACAGATAGAGAGACAGATAGAGAGACAGATAGAGAGACAGATAGAGAGAGACAGATAGAGAGACAGATAGAGAGAGACAGATAGAGAGAGACAGATAGAGAGACAGATAGAGAGAGACAGATAGAGAGACAGATAGAGAGAGACAGATAGAGAGAGACAGATAGAGAGACAGATAGAGAGACAGATAGAGAGACAGATAGAGAGACAGATAGAGAGAGACAGATAGAGAGAGACAGATAGAGAGACAGATAGAGAAAGCGGGAGATAGAGAGAGAGACTGTGTCCCGACTCCCCGCTTCCCCCAGCGGCGACACGACTCCTCCACCGCCCCGGCCGCCCGGCGCCGACCCATCAGCCCCACCCGAGATTGATGGTCGTGTTGCGGCGGCGGCGGCGGCGGGACCCGGCACAGACCCGACCCCAGGCCCGGCTCCCCGAGCTCCGCCAACCCCAACCCCAGGCCCGGCTCCCCGAGCTCCGCCAACCCCAGGCCCGGCTCCCCGAGCTCCGCCAACCCCAACCCCAGGCCCGGCTCCCCGAGCTCCGCCAACCCCAGGCCCAGTCACTGTCTCCCGGGTGCGAGGCCGCGGCCTGGACCCCCCGGCACCGAATCCCCAGCCAGCGCGCCCGCCCCGCCCGCCCTGATCCACCGGAGCCTCTCACCGTGTCCGGCCCGGCCCGGCCCGGGTCCTCACTCACTCACTCACTCGCGGCTCATCTCATCCCGCCCGCGCGCTGCCCGTTGCCCCGGAGACGGAGAGAGAGAGAGAGAGACCGCGCGGCGCAGGGGACTCAGCCCGGAAATGACGTCGCTGCCCCGGCCGTTGCCCCGCAGACTGCGGGGCGGCCTCAGCCCGGAAATGACGTCACGGCCAAGATGGAGCCGACCCGACCTGGATGGTGAGAGAACGAGGTGGAGAGACAGAGAGATCTGAGAGAGAGACAGGGGGAGGGGGAGGGGGGAGAGTCTGGGGGTGGAAAAGGGGTGAAATGAGTAGCGGGGAAACAGGGAGCAAAGGGAGAGGGAGGGGGGGGATTGAAGGGGGAGTGGGTTTGGTGCCGAGGGGGATGAATGGGGGGGGGGGGGGGACAGGGAACTGGGGGTGCGAGAGGGGTGAAGTGAGTCAAGGAAGGGGGTGGGGAGCCTGGTGGGGTTCACACTGGGTGGGGGAGGGGTAGGGGTAAGGGGCAGGGAGCCACAGGGAGGAGGTCACATTGTTTGGGGGTGGGGAAACATCGAAATTAGGTGCAGGAGTAGAGGCCATTCGGCCCTTCGAGCCTGCACCGCCATTCAATATGATCATGGCTGATCATCCAACTCAGTATCCCGTACCTGCCTTCTCGCCATATCCCCTGATCCCCTTAGCCCCAAGGGCCACATCTAACTCCCTCTTAAATATACCCAATGAACTGTGGCCTCAACTACCCTCTGTGGCAGACAGTTCCAGAGATTCACCACTCTCTGTGTGAAAAATGTTTTTCTCATCTCGGTCCTAAAAGATTTCCCCTCTATCCTTAAACTGTGACCTCGTCCTTGACTTCCCCAACATCGGGAACAATCTTCCTGCATCTAGCCTGTCCAACCCCTTAAGAATTTTGTAAGTTTCTATAAGATCCCCTCTCAATCTTCTAAATTCTAGAGAGTATAAACCAAGTCTATCCAGTCTTTCTTCATAAGACAGTCCTGACATCCCAGGAATCAGTCTGGTGAACCGTCTCTGCACTCCCTCTATGGCAATAATGTCCTTCCTCAGATTTGGAGACCGAAACTGTACGCAATACTCCAGGTGTGGTCTCACCAAGACCCTGTACAACTGCAGTAGAACCTCCCTGCTCCTATACTCAAATCATTTTGCTATGAATGCTAACATACCATTTGCTTTCTTCACTGCCTGCCGCACCTGTACGCCTACTTTCAATGACTGGTGTACCATGACACATAGGTCTCATTGCATCTCCCCTTTTCCTAATCGTAATAATCTACTTTCCTGTTTTTGCCACCAAAGTGGATAACCTCATTTATCCACATTATACTGCATCTGCCATGCATTTTCCCACTCACCCAACCTATCCGAGTCACCTTGCAGCCTCCTAGCATCCTCCTCACGGCTAACACAGCCCCCCCAGCTTTGTGTCATCCGCAAACTTGGAAATGTTGCATTCAATTCCCTTGTCCAAATCAATAATATATATTAATATATATTGTAAATAGCTGGGGTCCCAGCACTGAGCCTTGCGGTACCCCACTAGTCACTGCCTGCCATTGTGAAAAGGACCCGTTTACTCCTACTCTTTGCTTCCTGTTTGCCAGCCAGTTCTCTATCCACATCAATACTGAACCCCCAATACCGTGTGCTTAAGTTTGTATACTAATCTCTTATGTGGGACCTTGTCAAAAGCCTTCTGAAAGTCCAGATATAACACATCCACTGGTTCTCCCTTATCCACCTTGACATAGTTACATCCTTGAAAAATTCTATAAGATTCGTCAGACATGATTTACCTTTCATAAATCCATGGTGACTTTGTCCAATGATTTCACCACTTTCCAAATGTGCTGCTATCCATCTTTAATAACTGACTCTAGCATTTTCCCCACTATTGCTGTTAGACTAACTGGTCTGTAATTCCCTGTTTTAAAGGGAGGGAGAGAGGGTGTTGCAGTTTAGGAAGTCAAACCAGGGCAGGATCGTCACTGTGAATGGCTGGGCGCTGGGGCAATAGACAATTGGTACAGGGGTAGGCCATCTAGCCCTTTCAGCCAGCACCGCCATTCAATGTGATCATGGCTGATCATCCCCAATCAGTACCCCGTTCCATCCTTCTCCCTATATCGCCTGACTCTGCTATCTTTAAGAGCACTATTTAGCTCTCTCTTGAAAGTATCCAGAGAACCTGCCTCCATCGCCCTCCACCGAGGCAGAGAATTCTAAAGACTCACAACTCTCTTGAAAAAAGGTTTCTTCATCTCCGTTCTCAATGGCTTATTCCTTATTCTTAAACTGTGACCCCTGGTTCTGGACTCCCTCAACATCGGGAACATGTTTCCTGCCTCTAGAGTGTCCAAACCCTTAACAATCGTAGGTAGACAAAAGTGCTGGAGAAACTCAGAGGTGTGGCAGCATCTGTGGAGCAAAGGAAATGGGCCCCGTTTTGGGTTGAAATCCTTCCTCACCGTTAACAATCTTATATGTTTCAATAAGATCCCCTCATCCTTCTGAACTCCAGAGTGTACAAGTCCAGCCGCTCCATTCCCTTAGAGATTCAGATTCAATTTAATTGTCATTGTCAGTGTACAGTACAGAGACAACGAAATGCATTATGACAGTCCCGCCATCCTAGGAATTAACCATGTAAACCTACGCTGCACTCCCTCAGTAGCAAGAATGTTCTTCCTAAAATTAGGGGACCAAAACTGCACAGGTGTGGTCCCATTAGGACTGTGTACAACTCTGAGCCTTGCGGAATGTGTGGAGCAGAGGGATCTAGGAGTGCGGGTATGGTTTGGGCCGAAGGGCCTCTTTCCAAAGCTGTATCACTCTATGACTCTATGACAAAGTGCTGGGGTAACTCAGCGGGTCAGGCAGCATCTGTGGAGAGAAGGAATGGGTGGCGTTTTGGGTCGACTCCCTTTTTTTTGTTTTGTTTAGTTCAGAGATGCAGCGCGGAAACAACAGGTGTTTCGGCACATGGAGTCCGCGCTGACCAGCGATCACCCCGTACACTAGCACTACCCCACGCACATTAGGGACAATTTAGCAATTTTGTGGAGGCCGATTAATCAACAACCATAAATGTCTTTGAAATGTTGGAGGAAACCAGAGCACCCGGAGTAAAAACCCACGCGGGTCAAGGGGAGAACGTACAAAGTCTGCACTGACAGCACCTGTAGACAGGATTGACCTCCGGTCTCTGGCGGTGAAGCAGCAACTGTACCATTGCGTCAGTGCCGCGCAGAATTATGTACGGTTTCCTCTGCCATAAACGCACTCAATATGTGCTAGTAATGTCCTGTTTGCCAGATTGTTGATTCTGTGTTCCCCTACAGAATGGAGAGACTGGGATGTGAGCAGCCATTGAGGGTGGCCAGGGTGCCGGTGAGACCCACATCTGCTCGGTGTACGGGCTGAGCTTCGAGGGGCTGCGCTTCGATGGAGGACCACAGGACGGGGCACAACAAGGAGAAGCGTTATGAGTGTGACGTGTGTGGCAAGGCCTTGCAGAGCCCAAGCCAGCTGGAGATCCACCGGCGGGTTCACACGGGAGAACGCCCCTTCGACTGCTCGGAGTGCGGCAAGAGTTTCAAGACGGCGAATGAACTGGAGACCCACCGGCAAGTGCACACGGGCGAGAAGCCCTATGGCTGCTCCACATGCGGCAAGAGCTTTACCCAGTTGTCAGGGCTGCGGGAGCACCAGCGGGTGCACAGCAGTGAGCGGCCCTTCACCTGCTCCGACTGCGGCAAAGGCTTCAAGTCGTCCAAGGACCTGAAGGTGCACAGGAGGCTGCACACCGGGGAGCGGCCCTTCACCTGCAGCGACTGCGGCAAGGGCTTCACCCACTCCAGCAACCTGCTGGTGCACCAGCGCACCCACACTGGCGCGCACGCCTACACCTGCGCCCAGTGCGGCAAGAGCTTCACCCACTCCAGCAGCCTGCTGAAGCACCAGCGCACCCACACCGGCGAGCGTCCCTACACCTGTGCCCAGTGCGGCAAGAGCTTCACCCATTCCAGCAGCCTGCTGAAGCACCAGCGCACTCACACCGGCGAGCGCCCCTACACCTGTGCCCAATGCGGGAAGGGCTTCACCCGCTCCGACAGCTTGCTGGAGCACAAGCGCACCCACTCCGGTGAGCGCCCCCACACCTGTGCCCAGTGCGGCATGGGTTTCACCAACTCCAGCAACTTGCTGAGGCACCAGCGCATCCACACCGGCGAGCGCCCCTACACCTGTGCCCAGTGCGGCAAGGGCTTCAGCCAGTCCAGCAGCCTACGGCAGCACCAGCGCACCCACACCGGCGAGCGCCCCTACACCTGCACTCAGTGCGGCAAGGGCTTCACCTGCTCCACCAGGCTGCTGTCCCACCAGCGGGAGCACGCCGGCGACTGTTCAGTCCCCAGCCCGGTGGGTGGAGAGAGCTTTGTCATGGCCTCGCATGCCCTGTCTCACCAGCACGTGCACACCAGTGGCCAGCCCTACGACTGCCCGTACTGTGGTGAGGAGTTTGACAGCTCGCGGGGGTTGCGGCAGCACCAGCGGGTTCACGCCGGCGAGCAGCTGCTCCCACTGACAAGAGAGCATGGGGGCTGCGGGAGCACCAGCGGATACACACCAGAGAGAGACCCTTTGTGTGCGCTGAGTGTGGCAAGGGTTTCATCAGCATGTCCAGCCTGTGGCAGCACCGGCGTACCCACAGCGGTGAGCGTCCCTTCCCCTGCCCATCCTGTGGTAAGGACTTTGCCCGCTCCTCCAGCCTGTTGGCACACCAGCACGTGGAAAGGCCCTGATTAGTTAGACACAAAAGGCTGGAAGGAATGGGCCACGGAGTTTGAAATGCCCCGTTCGCGGAGCTCGGATTCAGCCGCGGGACTTGCTTACCATCACCCGGCGGGGTCACAACATCGGAGGCCTGGATCGCCTCAGCGCAGAGGGAAGAGACAAGGACTTTGGGACTTTTTGCCTTCCATCACAGTGTGGAGGTGCCTGGTGGACTCACTGTGGTGGATGTTAAACTGTGTTGAGTGTGTGTTTTGTTATTTATTCTATGTTATGACTAAACCGTTTCATTGCACTGAAAAGTGCAATGACAATAAAATTGAATCTGAATAGTTTCTTGTCGAGACCCTCTTCAGTCTCGCCCCAAAATGTCACCCATCCTTCTCTCCAAAGATTCTCCCAGTCCCGCTGAGTTACTCCAGCATATTGTGTCCTTTTTGGTAAACCAGCATCTGCAGTTCCTTGTTTTAAAACCATTTTGTTTAATCATCTCTGCACCTTCCCTAAAGCCTCCACATCATTCCTGTAATGGAGTGACCAGAACTGTATGCAATACTCCAAATGCTACCTGACCAATGTCCCCTAAAGCTGCACATATACCATATAACCATATAACAATTACAGCACGGAAACAGGCCATCTCGGCCCTACAAGTCCGTGCCAAACAACTTTTTTTCCCTTAGTCCCACCTGCCTGCACTCATACCATAACCCTCCATTCCCTTCTCATCCATATGCCTATCCAATTTATTTTTAAATGATACCAATGAACCTGCCTCCACCACTTCCACTGGAAGCTCATTCCACACCGCTACCACTCTCTGAGTAAAGAAGTTCCCCCTCATATTACCCCTAAACCTCTGTCCCTTAATTCTGAAGTCATGTCCCCTTGTTTGAATCTTCCCTATTCTCAAAAGGAAAAGCTTGTCCACATCAACTCTGTCTATCCCTCTCATCATTTTAAAGACCTCTATCAAGTCCCCCCTTAACCTTCTGCGCTCCAGAGAATAAAGACCTAACTTATTCAACCTATCTCTGTAACTTAGTTGTTGAAACCCAGGCAACATTCTAGTAAATCTCCTCTGTACTCTCTCTACATTCCTCTCTCATCTCAGGTCATTTTATCTTATTTTCTCTCACCTCTGTCACTTACTTCACTCATCTACCGATCACCCACTCATCTGTTAACATAGTGTCCTGAAGAAGGGTCCTGACCCAAAATATCACCTATCCATGTTCCCCACAGATGCTGCCTGACCCGCTGAGTTAGTCCAGCACTGTGTGAAACGTCACCTGTCCATGTTCCCCACAGATGCTGTCTGACCCGCTGAGTTACTGCAGCACTTTGTGTTAGAGTCATAGAGTGTGGAAACAGGACCAACTTGCCCTCACCGACCAAGATGTCCCACCTGCCTGCATTTGGTCCATATCCCTCCAAACTTGGTCTATCTATGTACCTGTCTATAACTGTTTCTTAAACGTTGGGATAGTCTCAGCCTTAATTACCTCGTCTGGCAGCTTGTTCCTTACACCCACCACCCTCTGTTGAAAAGTTACCCCTCAGATTCCTATTCAATCTTTTCCCCTTCACCTTGAACCCATGTCCTCTGGTCCTTGATTCCCTCACCCTGGGCAAGAGATTCTGTGCATCTAACTAAATTGTGTTCCATACAAGATTCCAGCATTTGCAGTGTCTTGTGTCTCCCTCACCTCTATCCACGTAACACTTCTACAGAAGGGTCTCAACCTGAAACATCACCCATTCCTTCTCTCTAGAGATGCTGCCTGTTTCGCTGAGTTACTCCAGCATTTTGTATCCAACTATCACTTGCCAAGCTTTGTCCTGCCCCCATCTCTCTTTTCCAGCTTCCTCCCCGACCCTCGCCAATCAATCTGAAGAAGGGACCCGACTCAAAACCTCATCTGTCCATTCCCTCTAAAGTGGTGGAGGAACTCAGTGACATCTGTGGAGGGAAGGGAATCTAAGGCGACCACTCCCACCTCTCCTTTCCAACTTTCTCCACCCCCCACACCAAGCAGTCTGAAGAAGGGTCCTGACCTAGAATGTTGCCTGTCCATGCTCTCCAGAGGTGCAACTTACTCCAGGAGATTGTGTCTCTTTTTGTAAACCAGTATCTGCTGTTCCTTGTATCTAGACTAGGCGTGCATTTCACCCCACACTTGCGCTCGGTCCGCCAAGGCTGCTGGATCTCCCGGTTGCCAACCATTTTAACTCCCATTCCCATTCCCACACTGGTCTTTCTGTCCTGGGCCTCCTCCGTTGCCAGAGTGAGGTGACACGCAAACTGGAGGGACAGCACCTCATAGCTTACAGCCCAATGACATGACCATTGAATTCTCCAAATTAAACGGACATTCCCCCCCCCCCCCCCTTCTCTTGCCTCGTGGGCCATTTCTTCGTCATTTCTCTGTCTTTTTCTCGTTGGCTGTATTTTAAGTATGTTTTAGTGTTTCTCGGTTTGTTTTACCTGTGAGGAGGATGCTAGGAGACTGCAAGGTGACTTGGATAGGTTGGGTGAGTGGGCAAATGCATGGCAACTGCAGTATAATGTAGATAAATGTGAGGTTATCCACTTTGTTGGCAAGAACAGGAAAGTATGGTGAATTCATTATCTGAATGGTGGCCGATTTAGAAAAGGGAAGATGCAACGAGACCTGGGTGTCATGGTACACCAGTCATTGAAAGTAGGCATGCAGCTGCAGCAGGCAGTGAAGAAAGCCAATGGTATGTTAGCATTCATAACAAAAGGATTTGAGTATAGGAGCAGGGAGGTTCTACTGCAGTTGTACAGGGTCTTGGTGAGCCCACACCTGGAGTATTGCATTCAGTTTTGGTCTCCAAATCTGAGGAAGGACAATATTGCCATAGAGGGAGTGCAGAGAAGGTTCACCAGAATGATTCCTGGGATGTCAGGACTTTCATATGAAGAAAGACTGGATTGACTCGGCTTGTACTCGCTAGAATTTAGGAGATTGAGGGTGGATCTTATAGAAACTTACAAAATTCTTAAGGGGTTGGACAGGCTAGATGCAGGAAGATTGTTCCCGATATTGCGGAAGTCCACGACAAGGGGTCACAGCTTAAGGATAGAGGGGAAATCCTTTAAGACCGAGATGAGAAAAACATTTTTCACACAGAGAGGGGTGAATCTCTGGAACTCTCTGCCACAGAAGGTAGTTGAGGCCAGTTCATTGGCTATATTTAAGAGGGAGTTAGATGTGGCCCTTGTGGCTAAAGGGATCACCTGGAGTATTGGGTACAGTTTTGGTCTCCTAATCTGAGGAAAGACATTTTTGCCATGGAAAGAGTACAGAGAAGGTTCTCCAGACTGTTTCCAGGGATGGCAGGACTTTCATATGAAGAAAGACTGGATAGACTCTGCTTGTACTCGCTAGAATTTAGAAGATTGAGGGGGATCTTATAGAAACTTACAACATTCTTAAGGGGTTGGACAGGCTAGATGCGGGAAGGTTGTTCCCGATGTTGGGGAAGTCCAGAACATGGGGTCACTGTTTAAGGATAAGGGGGAAATCTTTTAGGACCCCGGGCCGCAGTGTTTGAACCGGCCCGTTCGCGGGGTTCGGTGAGCTGCGGGACTGTTTGTACCATCGCCCGGTGGGGAATTACCTCAGCGCAGAGGGAGAAGAGGGAAGAGACTGCAGCCCTAAGATTTTTGCCTCCACCACAGTGAGGAGGTGTTTGGAGGACTCACTGTGGTGGATGTTAATTTGTGTTTATTGTTGTTTATTATTGTATCATTGTATGTATGACTGCAGGCACGAAATTTCGTTCAGACCGTAAGGTCTGAATGACAATAAAGGAAATTCAGAGATGAGAAATACATTTTTCACACAGAGGGTGGTGAATCTGTGGAATTATCTTCCACAGAAGGTAGTTGAGGCCAGTTCATTGGCTATATTTAAGAGGAAGTTAGATGTGGCCCTTGTGGGTAAAGGGATCAGGGGGTATGGAGAAAAGGCAGGAACAGGATACTGAGTTGGATGATCAGCCATGATAATATTGAATGGCAGTGCAGGCTCGAAGGGCCGAATGGCCTCTACTCCTGCACCTATTTTCTATGTTTCTATGATGCGCAGTGTTCTTTTTTAACTTCTTCGATATTAACTCGGTATTGGGGGTTCAGTATTGATGTGGATAGAGAACTGGCTGGCAGACAGGAAGCAAAGAGTAGGAGTAAACGGGTCCTTTTCACAATGGCAGGCAGTGACTAGTGGGGTACCGCAAGGCTCAGTGCTGGGACCCCAGCTATTTACGATATATATTAATGATTTGGACGAGGGAATTGAATGCAACATCTCCAAGTTTGCAGATGACACGAAGCTGGGGGGCAGTGTTAGCTGTGTGGAGGATGCTAGGAGGCTGCAAGGTGACTTGGATAGGCTGGGTGAGTGGGCAAATGCATGGAATATGCAGTATAATGTGGATAAATGTGAGGTTATCCACTTTGGTGGCAAAAACAGGAAAGTAGACTTATCTGAATGGTGGCCGATTAGGAAAGGGGGAGGCAACGAGACCTGGTGTCATGGTACACCAGTCATTGAAAGTAGGCATGCAGGTGCAGCAGGCAGTGAACAAGGCGAATGGTATGTTAGCATTCATAGCAAAAGGATTTGAGTATTGGAGCAGGGAGGTTCTACTGCAGTTGTACAGGGTCTTGGTGAGACCATACCTGGAGTATTACGTACAGTTTTGGTCTCCTAATCTGAGGAAAGACATTCTTGCCATAGAGGGAGTACAGAGAAGGTTCACCAGACGGATTCCTGGGATGTCAGGACTTTCATATGAAGAAAGACTCGGCTTGTACTCGCTAGAATTTAGAAGATTGAGGGGCGATCCTATAGAAACTTACAAAATTCTTAAGGGGTTGGACAGGCTAGATGCAGGAAGATTGTTCCCGATGTTGGGGAAGTCCAGGACAAGGGGTCACAGTTTAAGGATAAGGGGGAAATCTTTTAGGACCGGGATGAGGAAAACATTTTTCACACGGAGTGGTGAATCTGGAATTATCTGCCACAGAAGGTAGTTGAGGCCAGTTCATTGGCTATAGGGTGAATTCACGAAAGGTCACTGGATCATAGATCCTCACCCACGTGACCGCAAAATCCAACTGGAGTACAAGCGTCACTTCCGGTACATGTTATTGATGCTGAAAACGCGAACTTTCACACCCGTTAAAAACCGCGAAAACGGCCCGTTTTTTAGCTGTAAATAACTGTGCGAGTCGGGGTGACCGTGAGGCACAGTTATCTTACTTTACAGTCCAGAAGATAGATAAAAACGAAGGTAAATACAAGAGGGAGCTGAAGGGGCAACAACAGCGGAAGTGGTTAGCGGACATTCGCCGTGGAGATATAAAGATCGAAAATATCGTGAATTATCGGGTTTGCTCGCTGCATTTCATCAAAAGTAAGGCATTATTGACGTTTTATCTTTATTCATTTGTTATATAAAAAGTTGTAAAAGTGAAAAATCCATCAGTAAAATTGCAAAATCGCCGATGGTTCTCAGGTGGGTTTTAACGTGTAAAATGAAAACTCTTCTGAAGCTCCATTTACCATTTAAATAATCGTAAACTATCAATGCGTTTTGAAATAAATTTTACTCAGATGCAAGCTAAGGAATGGGATAATTGTCAGCTGTTAATTGGACAAAATCAGGACATTTAATTATTTGCCAAAATATATTTCTCAATGTTTCTTGTTTAAAGCCTGCACAGTCACCCAAACTACTTATTTATTTTACTGATGGATTTTTCTGGCTGCTTGCTGCCCAATTGTTTGCCTCGCCTTTTGTTAAAATAATGTTTGTGTTCACAAAATGAATGATGGTTGTCAGGCGGCTGCTGGCTGCCCAATTGTCAGTCAAGACTTGCGTGCGGAGCAGCGAGGCAAAATCCTTGTATGGGAAAACTCGGCCAAGGAACATGTTTGTTCATTCAAGACCCGGGGGTGGTTTCCCGCCGGTTTGGGAGGAACGCCAGCGGTCTCAATAGACAATAGGTGCAGGAGTAGGCCATACGGCCCTTCGAGCCAGCACAGCCATTTAATGTGATCATGGTTGATCATCCCCAAGCAGTACCCCGTTCCTGCGTTCTCCCAATATCCCCTGAATCCGCTAACTTTAAGAGCCCTATCTAACTCTCTCTTGAAAGCATCCAGAGAACCGGGAGAGGTTCTGTGAGGCAGAGAATTCTCACAGATTCACAACTCTCTGGGTGGAAAAGTTTCTCCTCATCTCTGTTCTAAATGGCCGACCCCTTAATCTGAAACAGTGTGTGGCCTCTGGTTCTGGACACCCCCAACATCGGGAACATGTTTCCTGCCTCTATCGTGTCCAAACCCTTAACAATCTTATATTTTTCAATAAGATCCCCTCTCATCCTTCTAAACTCCAGTGTGTACAAGCCCAGCCGCTCCATTCTCTCAGCAAATGACACTCGCCATCCCGGGAATTAACCTCGTAAAACTACGCTGGGCTCCCTCAATAGCAAGAATGTCCTTCTGAACGCTGCCTCACGGCCGATCGGTCAATGAGGAGGTGGAGAGAGGAGGGAGTGTGGAGGGAGGGAGAGGGGAGTTTTGAGGGATTTGAGGAATCAAAAGGATTTATGAGGAGATTGAGGGAACTTTGAGGAGCGATTGAGGGCGTTTTGAGGGATTGAGGGAGGGAGAGGGGTGGAGGGACTTGAGGATGAATTGAGGGGGTTTTGAGGATGGATTGAGGGAACTGAAGAATCGAGGGAACTTTGAGGGATGGAAACATAGAAACATAGGTGCAGGAGGAGGTCATTCGCCCTTCGAGCCAGCATTGCCATTCATTGTGATCATGGCTGATCGTCCCCTATCAATAACCCGTGCCTGACTTCTCCCCCGATCCCTTGACTCCACTAGCCCCTAGAGCTCTATCTAACTATCTCTTAAATCCATCCAGTGACGGCCTCCACTGCCCTCTGTGGCAGGGAATTCCATAAATTCACAACTCCCTGGGTGAAAAAGTTTTTTCTCACCTCAGTCTTAAATGACCTCCCCTTTATTCTAAGACTGTGGCCCCTGGTTCTGGACTCGACCAACATTGGGAACATTTTTCCTGCATCTTTTTGTCCAGTCATTTTATAATTTTATATGCTTCTATAAGATCTTCTAAACTCCAGTGAATACAAGCCTAGTCTTTTCAATCTTTCCTCATATGACAGTCCCGCCATCTCAGGGATCAATCTCGTGAACCTACGCTGCACTACCTCAATCACAAGGATGTCCTTCCTCAAATTAGGAGACCAAAACCGTAAACAATACTCCAGATCTGGTCTCACCAGAGGGAGGGATGGAGGGAGAAGGTTGAGGAGGAATTGAGGGAGTTGAGGAGGAATTGAGGGAACTTTGAAGGGGGGAGTGGGAGGGAAAGGAACTTTGATTGAGTTATGAGGGATTGAGGGGGTTTGGAGGGAGTGCTAGAGGAGGGTAGAGGGTTGAGGGAGTTCTGAGGGAACTTTGTGGGAGCTTGAGGGATGGAGTTGCAGAGAAGGGAGTTATGAGGGAGAGGGTTGGGACAGTTTTGAAGGATTTGAGGAGGAATTGATGTAGTTGAGGGATTAGAGGAGGAATTGAGGGTGTTTTGAGGGAGTGATGGGAGAGGGAGTAATATAGGGGGAGGGTTGAGGGAGTTGAGGAGGAAGTGAGGGTTTTTTGAGGAATTGTGGGGTTTTTGAGGGAGTGATGATTGGAGGGAGAGGGTTGAATGATTTTTGAGGGATTTGAGAAGGGATTGATGTAGTTGAGGGATTTGAGGATGTTTTGAGTGATGGAGGGAGGGAAGGAGAGGGTTGAGGGGGTGTTGAGGGATTTGAGGAAGAATTAAGGGAACTTTGAGGAATGATGGGAGGAATTGAGGGGGGTTTGAGGAGGGGGGGAAGAGATGGAGGGAGGGGAGTGATTTGAATGAGTAATGAATAAGATTATGGGCCAAATATTCACATACAAGGAATTTGCCTCCGTGCTCCAACCCGCAAGAGACAACATGACATACTGTGACAGTCAGGAATGACACATAAAACATTAATGACGAATTGAGGTTTTTTGAGGGATTGAGGGGGGTTTTGAGGGATTAAGGGGGTTTTGAGAGAAATTTGGGGGGAAGAGTGGGAGTTTAGGGAACTTTGAGGGGGGTTTGAGGGATCTGAGGAATTTTTGAGGGCTTTAGGGAGTTGAGGAGGAATTGAGGGAATTTTGAGGGAGCTTGAGGGATGGAGTTGGAAGGAAGGGAGTTTTGATGGATAGACGGGAGCAATTGAGGGTTTTTGGCAGTGCTGGCTCGAAGGGTCGAATGGCCTCCTCCTGCCCCTATTTTCTATGTTTCTTTGTTTCTATGTTGAGGGTGTTTTGAGGGAGTGATGGGAGAGAGGGATAGGATTGAGGGAATTTTTAGGAGGGAGAGGGAGGGTGAGGGTGAGAAAAGACACAAGGCGGTCGCTTGTTCAACTGTTTAATACAACAGTTTGAGAACCTCCCCCTCACGCTCCCTCCCCCTTTCCCTACCCCCTCTATCCCTCCCTCTTCCTCTCTCTCTCTCCCTCCCCCTCCCCCCAGATTTAACCCCTCAGTAGGGGTGAGAGGGGATAGACAGAGGGGGTCGGGGAGGTAACCCCAACAATTATTCACACAAAAGGTCATGTTTAACTAATCTTCTTGAATTTTTTGAAGATGTTACTCGGGAAATTGATGAGGGTAAAGCAGTGGATGTTGTGTATATGGACTTCAGTAAGGCCTTCGACAAGGTTCCTCATGGAAGGTTGGTTAAGAAGGTTCAATGGTTGGGTATTAATGGTGGAGTAGCAAGATGGATTCAACAGTGGCTGAATGGGAGATGCCAGAGAGTAATGGTGGATGGTTGTTTGTCAGGTTGGAGGCCAGTGACTAGTGGGGTGCCGCAGGGATCTGTGTTGGGTCCACTGTTGTTTGTCATGTACATCAATGATCTGGATGATGGTGTGGTAAATTGGATTAGTAAGTATGCAGATGATACTAAGATAGGTGGGGTTGCGGGTAATGAAGTAGAGTTTCAAAGTCTACAGAGAGATTTATGCCAGTTTGGAAGAGTGGGCTGAAAGATGGCAGATGGAGTTTAATGCTGATAAGTGTGAGGTGCTACATCTTGGCAGGACAAATCAAAATAGGACGTACATGGTAAATGGTAGGGAATTGAAGAATGTAGGTGAACAGAGGGATCTGGGAATAACTGTGCACAGTTCCCTGAAAGTGGAATCTCATGTAGATAGGGTGGTAAAGAAAGCTTTTGGTGTGCTGGCCTTTATAAATCAGAGCATTGAGTATAGAAGTTGGGATGTAATGTTAAAATTGTACAAGGCATTGGTGAGGCCAATTCTGGAGTATGGTGTACAATTTGGGTCGCCTAATTATAGGAAGGATGTCAACAAAATAGAGAGAGTACAGAGGAGATTTACTAGAATGTTGCCTGGGTTTCAGCAACTAAGTTACAGAGAAAGGTTGAACAAGGGCTTTATTCTTTGGAGCGCAGAAGGTTAAGGGGAAACTTGATAGAGGTTTTTAAAATGATGAGAGGGATAGTCAGAGTTGACGTGGAAAAGCTTTTCCCACTGAGAGTAGGGAAGATTCAAACAAGGGGACATGACTTGAGAATTAAGGGACTGAAGTTTAGGAGTAACATGAGGGGGAACTTCTTTACTCAGAGAGTGGTAGCTGTGTGGAATGAGCTTCCAGTGAAGGTGGTGGAGGCAGGTTCGTTTTTATCATTTAAAAATAAATTGGATAGTTATATGGACGGGAAGGGAATGGAGGGTTATGGTCTGAGCGCAGGTATATGGGACTAGGGGAGATTATGTGTTCGGCATGGACTAGAAGGGTCGAGATGGCCTGTTTCCGTGCTGTAATTGTTATATGGTTATATGGCTGAGTCCGAGCTCCGCGAACGGGCCGGTTCAAACGCCGTGGCCCGGGGTTGTCGAAGCTGCTGCCCTCCAATCCAGCGGACGAAGCTGTTGTTGCTGGAGCCCTGGAAAAACAGGTCACCAACCTGTGACCTGCGAGCACCCGACGCCGTCGTCCACTTGGCCCCTGGCCGAGCCTCTGAAATCGGGACTTTGCTGCCGGAACGCCACCACAGCCCCGAAG
>JAWMAR010005207.1:0-33730 GCA_036785375.1 Leucoraja ocellata | reverse complement strand
AGATGCCGCGACATGTCGACACATGACGCCAGTATGGTCGTGAGTAGTCGCCCGAAGAGTCATACCTTTTTCTGGTCGCCGCTGGAATTTCAACATGTTGAAAATTTTCAGCGACCTGCTGCGACTGCGACGGGTGCCGGCAGTCGCCAAAAATATCACAAAAGTGGGAGAAACCCTTAAAGGGCCTGTCCCACTTGGGCGACCTAATTTGTGAGTTCTGGCGAGTTTGCCCTGACTCATACTCGCAGCATGGTCGTCACAAGGTCGTAGGAGGTCTTCGTAACTCTCCTTCATGCTCGAAAGTGGTCTCCACGTCCTCGAGGCCTCGGCTAGGTCGCGGCGTTTTTTTCAATATGTTAAAAAATGCCCGTGATTAAAAAAAGATTGCCATGGAAAGAATTGATTCTATTTTTACTCGTAGGTTTAGTAGTAGATCGTAGTAGGTCGGCATGCTGGTCATAGGTAATCGAGGATAGTCGAACCTTGTAGATAGTCTTCATTATAGTCGAAGGGAGGTTGAAGGAAATCGAAGGAGATCGTCTTCATGCTCCACTATTTGGTGTCCAATTTCCCTAAGTTAGTCGTAGCTAGTCTTCAACATAGTCGAAGGAGGTCATCTACATACAAGCTAGCATTAACTTACACACACTAGGGACAATTTATAATTATCAGTAGCCAATTATCCTACAAACCTGTACATCTTTGGAGTGTGTGAGGAACAGGGAGACAGCACCTGTAGTCAGGATTAAACCCAGGTCTCTGGTGCTGTGAGGCAGCAACTCTACCGCTGCGCCACAATGCCGACACAAAAGGTTGTCTGTGAGTGGCTATGTGTACGATGAATGAATATTTAGTGATGTGGTCACAATGGACAGAGGGGATGTGTAGATCATGTGCATGTGTCTTTAATATAGTGACCTCCCCACTACTAACCACTCCCCATATCAGAAGATTAATTGCAACCTCCCCACCCATTAATCTCTCTCTAGCTTTGGTGACAGACCACGTACAGCTAGGGCAGCAACGGTTATGTGATATTAATAAAAAGTAGTAAAGACACAATGTGTTCATGACTCCTCTTTACATGGTGTCACAATCGTGCCTCCGCGCCTCCTGTTTGTCGGTTTTATTTACGTGAAGATGCTCGAGACCCGGTATGTCTTATGGCTAAGTTTACAGCAATGTGTGACATCCCCACCAACTGCATTTTAGAGCGTTTTAAAATGTTCAGCCGGCGTCAGATCCCTGGAGAGTCAATCGACAACTATATCGCCGCGTTGCGACACATGGCCAGGCGTTGTCGCCTGACGCTCTGACCCCGATCAAGTGACCGCGACATCCTAGTATATGGCCTTCTCAATGTGAAGCTACGGGCTGAACTTCTGCGGAAGCCCGACCTGTCTCTGGACGAGGCTCTGCACGCCTCCCGCATGGCTGAGGCTGTCACCTCGGCACTGTCGCCTGCTGATCATGACATTAACTTTGCCACTGCTGCTGGCCGCCAGCGGAACGCTGGCCCGCCACGGCAACAGGGTTCCCCTGCACCCGGGGGCGGGAGCCCACGACGTTGCCCCAAATGCAATTTTGCCTCCCATCAGTTTAATGTGTGCCCTGCCTTGGGCAATACGAGCCTCCAATCTGACAACGGAAGCCAGTTCACCAGTGCCGAGTTTCGGGGTTTCGCTGCCAGCTGGAATTTCCGACACTACACCAGCAGTCCAGAGTACCCGCTAAGGAACGGCTTGGCGGAGCGCGCTGTCCGCAGTGCTAAGGACTTGCTGGAGCATTGCAGACTGTCCAAATCCGATTTCTACCTAGCCCTCCTCAATCTTCGGAACATCTCCCGCGACACTGCCTTGGGCTCGCCAGCTCAGCGGCTGATGGCTCGCACAACGAGACCTCCACACCCTGTAACCCAGCAGTCCCTCGTGCCCTCTCTTCTCCAGCCTGCTGCCGTCCAGGAGCGCATTGCCCTCAAGCATGCAGTGCAAAAGCGCTCCCACGACCAGTCCTGCCGTCCCCTGCCGCGTCTATTCCCCGGCCAAGTCGTCCGGATGCAGTCCCCCTCCGGTCACTCCAAACTTGCCACCGTTGTCGGTGATGCTGGTTCGCCGCGGTCCTACCTGGTTGACCACGACGGTACCATCTACCGCCGGTCCCGCCAACATCTGCGGCTTGTCAACGAGCCCCCACCACCGCCTGCCGACCCTTTCTCCCCTCCGTTGTCCGCTACACTGCCCGCCGCCCCACGCATGCCTCGCTCCCTGCCATCCCAGCTCGTCCAGCCCCGCTCTCCGCCTGGCAGCCCTCGTTCCCCTGCCCGTCCACCCGCTTCTGCGCCTGCGTCCCCTCCTCTGCCTCCGCCGACTCCTTCTCCTCCAGGATCCCCGGTTCGGCCGCCCGCCCCGGCTCCGGCTCCGGCTCTTCCTGCAGAGGGGGGAGATGGCGAGCTGCGTACCCGGTCCGGCCGGCTGGTTAAGCCGCCTGTCCGCTATGGTGATTTTGCTTAGCTGGTTGCTCATCTGTTTGTTTAACTGTTTGCTTACATGCTCGTAGCGCATGAGACGTGGTCGCCCGTCACTACTGTATTGCTTTGTTTCCAAGGGGAAGGATGTAGATCATGTGCATGTGCCTTTAATATAGTGACCTCACCACTACTAACCACTCCCCATATCAGAAGTATAATTGCAACCTCCCCACCCATTGATCTCTCTCTAGCTCCGGTGACAGACCACGTACAGCTAGGGCAGCAACGGTTATGTGATATTAATAAAAAGTAGTAAAGACACAATGTGTTCATGACTCCTCTTTACAGGATGCTGCTGTGAAACTTCAACACGCTTGGCCGTGTATTGCGGTGCGTGGCCTGCAGGGTGGCAGGCGGACAGGGTTGTTTTAGCTTGACTGGCACAGATGGCTGAATGGCCTCCTGTGTCATCGATGTTTAAAATCTTCTTACACCCTGGCATCTGGAAACCTGAGCACTGCTCAACCACAGTGCCGGTAACCTCTACCCTGACCCAGCTAGTCTAATTTAAAGTGTAGGTAGTAATTACGGATGCTGGTTTACACCGCAGATGGACACAAAATGCTGGACGAACTCAGCGGGACAGGCAGCATCTCTGAAAGAAGCAATGGGTGACATTTCAGGGTGAGACCTTGCTTCCGAATCTCAGTCTGAAACAGAAAATCGGTGCAGGAGTAGGCTTTTTTTTTTGTAACTGTCCTCTAAAAAATGTATGTTTCAATATATATCCTCTCATCCTTCTATATACCAGTGAATACAAGTCCAGTCGACCCATTCTTTCATCATATGTCAGTCCCACCATCCCGGAAATTAAACTGGGGAACCTACACTCCCTCAATAGCAATAATGTCACAACTCACTAATGTGAGCTGTCACTAATGTCACAAGAGTTGTGAATCTGTGAAATTCTCTACCACAGAAAGCAGTGGAGGCCGATTCACTGGATGCATTCAGAAGAGAGTTAGATGGAGTTCTTAGGGCTAGCGGAATCAAGGGATATGGGGAGAAAGCAGGAACTGATTGTGGATGATCAGCCATGATCATATTGATTGAGGCTGGCTCAATGGGCCGAATGGCCTAATCCTGCACCTATTTCTATGCTTATAATCTTTACCCACAATGTGTTTTGGATTGCTGTGCCAATTTCACAGAAGTTCTTGCTTCTCTTTCGCAGTCCTGGTCTGCCTCCGCCCTAAATCGTTGCCCTTTATCGTTTCAGGTTGCACAAGAAAAGGTCAAACAGCAAGGGGCCAGGACCTGTACCTGGCGTTAAAGGTTCGCCGTCCAACAGTTCAGTCAACAGTCTGAGTAGCTACTTCAGCAACATCAGCAACGCCTCCAAGCGCTCTCAGCACCTCTGCAGCTGCAGCGGCCGGCAGGAGCTCGTCGGTACGTGTCCGGGGAGGGCAGCGCGGGGCTTGGAAGCAGGGCACCGGCGCATTTCTTTAGTCAGAGGGTGATGAATCAGTGGAATTCATTGTCGCTGAAAGCTGTGAAGGCCAAGTCAGTGGATATTTTTAAGGTAGAGATAGTAGATAGATTATTGATTAGTACAGAGGTTACGGGGCGAACACATGAGAATAGAGTTAGGAGCGAGAGATAGTTCAGCCATGATGGAATGTCGGAGTAGACTTGATGGGCCGAATGTCCTGATTCTTCTCCTATCACTCATGACCTTTTGACGGCTGCGCTCTTAAAGCCTTAACCCTTCCCTCCTGGTTAAGGGCTTCTCCTTGTTTTAAAGTACCGCGATCATTGGTGCATGTCGGACACTCGTGCTGCAGTATCTCAGTTTTAGTCGGAAACGAGCACTTTGGCCCACCGAGTCCGCGCTGACTAGCGATCATCGCACAGCTGCAGTGAGACTTTGCCCATCCCGCCTGTGTGTGGTAACACACGGTTCAGTTACTGGGGAGTGCTGGGTCGGGGTCTGATGCCCCCTGGTGGTGGGAGGTGACCGACACCGAGCTGCAGTTACTGAGAGGCGAGGGATTATACTTTCCTTTATAGGAATGAACAGCAGATGCCAGTTTATACTAAAGATAGACACAAAATGCTGGAGTAACTCAGCGGGACAGGCAGCATAAGGTCGTAAGTGATAGGACCAGAATTAGTCCATGCAGAATACGTCCCATCAAGTCTACTCTGCCATTCAATCATGGCTGATCTATCTTTCCCTCTTAACCCCATTCTCCTGCCTCCTCCCCATAACCCCTGACAACCGTACTAATCAAGAATCTATCTATCTCTGCATTAACAATATCCACTGACTTGACCTCCAAGGCCTTCTGTGGCGGAGGGTGTTGGGGTGTGGGTGAGTGGAGGATGTTGGGGTTGTGGGGGGTGTTTGTCGGTGAGTGGAGGGTGTTGGTGGTGTGGGGGGGGGGGGGTTGTGGGTGAATGGAGGGTGTTGGTGGTGTGGGAGAGTGGAGGGTGTTGGTGGTGTGGGGGGGGGGGTTGTGGGTGAGTGGAGGGTGTTGGGGGTGTGGGGGGTGTTTGTGGGAGAGTGGAGGGTGTTGGGGGAGTGGGTGAGTAGAGGGTGTTGGTGGTGTGGGGGGGGGGTTTGTGGGAGAGTGGAGGATGTTGGTGGTGTGGGGGGGGGTTGTGGGTGAGTGGAGGATGTTGGGGGCGTGGGGGGTGTTTGTGGGAGAGTGGAGGGTGTTGGGGGAGTGGGTGAGTAGAGGGTGTTGGTGGTGTGGGGGGGGGGGTTTGTGGGAGAGTGGAGGATGTTGGGGGTGTGGGTGAGTGGAGGGTGTTGATGGTGTGGGGGGTGTTTGTGGGAGAGTGGAGGGTGTTGGGGGAGTGGGTGAGTGCAGGGTGGGGGGATGTGGGTGGGGGTTTGTGGGAGAGTGCAGGGTGGGGGATGTGGGTGGGGGGGGTTTGTGGGAGAGTGCAGGGTGGGGGATGTGGGTGGGGGGGGTTTGTGGGTGAGTGGAGGATGTTCGGGGTGGAGGTGAACATCCCATTGCTGGGGAAGGGTGAGGTTGAGTGGGCTATAACAAGGCACGGGTGTGGGGACATGGGGTGGGTACATATTGTATGCTGTTATGGGGAACGGGGTGAGGGACGTAAGTGGGTTGATGGTGGGGAGGGTAAATGGAGCGGGTGGGGTGTGAGGATCCGTTACTGGGGCAGGTGAGGGGCCTTGGTGATTACCAGTCATCCCCCCTCGGTCACTCCTTCCCCCAGTGACTGATCTCCTTCCCCGGAAATTGCACTACTGCTACTGTATACACATATACATATTTACTGTTCCATTATTCTGTGTTCCCACTTCTGGGTGAGATGCTAACTGCATTTCGTTGTCTCTGTACTTGTACACTGCACAATGACAATAACATTTTTGAATCTTTGAATTTGAATCTGAAACATTGGGCCACGTGGCCCTTTGAACATTGTAAACCTTGAGAGAGAAGTTTGCTTTGTTGACATCTTGCTCTTTCCCACCCCCCAGGTTTGGCCTACTCTGAATCATTCTCTCCCCTTGCCAACCTGTGGGGCTGGATCTCGCTGCTGTCTCCAGGTACCTGCATTACTAATCTTCCCTCTTCTGTGCTCCATGGCCCCAGAACTCTGCTCCAGTCAACCAGTGCCCTGCTGATACTGGACCCAGTGGTGAGGTAGAGCCCGCTGCTCCTTCCTTAAACTCCCAGGGTTTGCACAAGGCCTGGTCCCCAGTGCTCTGTTGTCCGTGCAGCCTAGGACCACAGTCAGTGCGGGAGGAAGCCGCCTTCCAGCTTGGTACTCTAGTGTGTTCCCTCGGCCTGACTGGGTCACTCACTGAGATGAGTGGTGAGTTGCCGAGAGGACATAGGGTCAAGAGACGACTGACTGTCAATGCTCGGTTATTCAACCCCGACTGAAGTCATGTTGTAACACCTAAGGGAGGCCTGGTTTGTGCTCCAGGGTCACTGGGGTGATGGAAGAATAGGATCTCCTTTAGATTTCCCCAGCTGTGTGGCACTGAGGTTGCTTTTGAAATGTAGTGTAACATGGTGGACTGCGGCCAAGCTCACACACAGCATTGTGGTGATGAGCAGACGCCATTGCTCAATAAATATACATTTCTCTAACTTTAAGTAACCCTCCCTCTCCGTCCCTCCCCCTCCTTAGTCGTTGTTCTAGTTTCACTGTCGTCCTGGTGAGTTTCATTGTCTGAATAATTCGTTAACACCAAGCCCACAGACAACTACCAATGGACTGTTTCCTTGATCATCGTTACTTTTTTGCATACTGTTCATTCATTTGTTCCATATCTCTCTACATCACCGTCTATATCGCTTGGTTCCCTTTTCCCTGACATCAGTCTGAAGAAGGGTCTAGACCCGAAACGTCACCAATTCCTTTTCTCCAGAGATGCTGTCTGTCCAGCTGAGTTTCTCCAGCTTTTTGTTTCTATCTTTGCCAATGTTGGTTGTGGGATAAGAGACAATAAGTGCAGGAGTTGGCCATTTGGCCCTTTGAGCCAGCACCGCCATTCAATGTGATCATGGCTGATCATCCCCAAAGTACCCCATTCCTGCCTTATCCCCATATCCCCTGACTCTGCTATTTTTAAGAGCCCTATATTGCTCTCTCTTGAAAGCATCCAGAGAACCTGCCTCCACCGCCCTCTGACCAGAGAATTCCACAGACTCACCTCTCTCTGTGAGAAAACATGTTTCCTCGTCTCTGTTCTAAATGGCTTACTCCTTATTCTTGAGCTTTGGCCCCTGGTTCTGGACTCCCCCAACATCGGGAACATGTTTCCTGCCTCTAGCGTGTCTAAGCCCTTAACAATCTTATATGCTTCCATGGGGCTGGAGAGTCCACTACCGACCTCAGTACGAGGCTGGTTCGGGGTAGGATAGCTGGTGGTGTAGCTATACTGTGGAACATCAAATATGATTCACTGGTGAAGGTGGTGCTTCTAAATGTTGACTGGGCCATAGGGCTGGAGTGTAATTATAATGGAAAGAAATTTACTGCCTTAAATGTTTATACACCGTATGAATCGTATGAGCATGAGGACGAGTTTCTGAACAGGTTAGCTTTTATTCAGTCCTTTATAGAGGACAACAGCTCATCTTGTGTCTACGTCATGGGTGATTTTAATGCTGACATGTCAGATAGCAAATCTTTATTTGCAGCACACCTGCAGCAGTTTTGTAATGAATCTAAACTAATTCTATCGAGTAAAGCTCTGTTGCCTGACACAAGTTTGACCTATGTTAGTGAGGCGTGGCACACAACATCTTGGCTAGACCATATTGTGACCACAGCCGATGCTCATGCCACACTCGAAAAGGTGGAGATTTGTTATGAACTTGCCACCTCTGATCACATACCTATTGCTGCACGGTTAAATGTTGAGAATGTCCCCCTGCTGTCCAGTAATAATAATGCTGCTCCCTCAAGTAAACTGGACTGGTCAAAACTGAGCAGAGAGGTTATGGCTGGATATTCACTGCGAAAGGACAGTTTTTTAAATGATATTTAAATGCCTCAAGAGGCCCTAATGTGCTCAGATATGAATTGTAAGGACGTGGAACATGCTGAAAAACTCTGTGCCATGTATGATGTTATTGTGAAATGTCTCAATGCCTCCAGTGATCCCTTTTGTAAAAGCAGATGTAAGGTACCCAACATCAGACCTGGGTGGAATGAGTTTGTGAATGAGCAGTACGCTGAGGCAAGAGAGGCCTTTAGACTCTGGTCAGAGGCAGGTAGGCCTAGACAGGGGGCATTGCTAGATATGAAAAAACACACAAATGCTAGAGTTAAATATGCACTTTGTTTTATTAAGAAAAATGAAAACACAATGAGAGCAGACTCGCTTGCCAGGAAGCTACAGAATAACAACCTTACTAACTTCTGGAAAGAGGTCAGAGTAATGAATAACAGCAAAACACCCCTACCGTCTGACATTGAAGGTGTTAGTAGCCCAGAAACAATAGCTGAGAATTGGCGTGAGCACTACTGTAACCTTTTTAACTGTGTTAAAAGTAACCCAGTTAGAATCAATCATGAACATATTAATCTCTCTGTAGATATGGTATTTAGGGCAGTTGATGTCTATGATGCCATTAACATGTTGGATAACAACAAAGCCTGTGGTATGGACTGCATTACTGCAGAACATCTAAAATATGCCAGCTATAAGCTCTGCCCCTTGCTTTCCATGTGCTTTAATGGTTGTTTGGTTCATGGTGTCTTGCCAAATGATATTATGTCTGTAATGTTAGTGCCTGTGATTAAAGATAAGGCTGGTAGGCTCAACAGTATTGATAATTACCGACCTATTGCATTAGCCAGTATCTTATCTAAAGTACTGGAGAGAATACTGTTGACAAAGCTAGAAATGTATGTCCTTACTAATGACAATCAGTTTGGGTTCAAAAGAAAGCATGGAACTGACCTGTGTATCTATGCTCTTAAAGAGGTTGTGTTCAGGTCCTCGAGCCTGAATTCATCTGTATTTTTATGTTTTATTGATGCGTCCAAGGCATTTGATCGAATTAATAACCATATAACCATATAACCATATAACAATTACAGCACGGAAACAGGCCATCTTGGCCCTACAAGTCCGTGCCGAACAAATTTTTTTTTCCCTTAGTCCCACCTGCCTGCACTCATACCATAACCCTCCATTCCCTTCTCATCCATATGCCTATCCAATTTATTTTTAAATGATACCAATGAACCTGCCTCCACCACTTCCACTGGAAGCTCATTCCACACCGCTACCACTCTGTGAGTAAAGATGTTCCCCCTCATATTACCCCTAAACTTCTGTCCCTTAATTCTGAAGTCATGTCCTCTTGTTTGAATCTTCCCTATTCTCAAAGGGAAAAGCTTGCCCACATCAACTCTGTCTATTCCTCTCATCATTTTAAAGACCTCTATCAGGTCCCCCCTTAACCTTCTGCGCTCCAGAGAATAAAGACCTAACTTATTCAACCTATCTCTGTAACTTAGTTGTTGAAAACCAGGCAACATTCTAGTAAATCTCCTCTGTACTCTTTCTATTTTGTTGACATCCTTCCTATAATTGGGCGACCAAAATTGTACACCATACTCCAGATTTGGTCTCTCACCATTGCCTTGTACAATTTTAACATTACATCCCAGCGAGACTTCCGGTGGTGACATGCTTTGCTAGCAGTCGCAAATCTTTTAGCTCCGCTGAAAAAATCGCGATTTTTCGCGTTAAAATCGGGTTTGGAGGTCGGGACCGATCTTAAAGACTTACCGGAGTTTCATGTCGCGGTGCTGATGACGTCATCAGTAAGCGCCGTGGATTTAACGGAGGGAAACCGATTTTAAATGAAAAATACATCTACAGGTCAGAGTCCTCAGAGGAAAGTGTCAAAACAACTTCTGAAGTCTCAAGAACACCAAGAAACTGCAACACTAACCTCTGGAGTGGATTTTGGAATGGCTACACGATCTAAGACTGAGTCGATCACAAAAGAGAAAACTGAAATGGAGGAATTAAAGAACTCGGTAAGAGATTTGAAAGAAGATGTGAAAGCTGGAAATTTAAACTTGATTGCTGGTAATGAAAAAATACTCGCGGGCATTGGTGCTCTGCAAAAAAAAGTTGATGATGTGCAAGAAGAGCTCACGGGGAAAATTACTAAGGTGGCAGAAGAGTCCACAAAGATGTTTGAGGCTGTGCATGAAACTATTTCCGCAAATGCAAATGCAGTGAAAGATTTGGAAGCTGTTGTGGAAGAGATGGCTGGAGAAATGGAGGCAATGAAGTTAGAATTAGACAGCCTCAAGAGCCAATTTACAAAATTATCTGATAAATGTGTTGACCTAGAAGCTCGCTCAAGACGTCAAAATATACGAATACGTGGAGTGAAAGAGGGAGCTGAGGGGGAAAACGCCCGTGAGTTCACTGCCAATTTAATTAAACATGTACTCAATTTACCTGAAGCACCAGTAATTGAAGAAGCACATCGAGTACCTAGATTCAAGCCAAGATTCACTGGAGAACAAGCCTACCCACGACAGATTATAGTCAAACTTCGGGATATCCCAACAGTGGAAGCGCTGTTGAAAAAAATTAAATACGGAGAGAAGATGATATATGGAAATGATTCTATTAAACTTCTACGGGACTACCCTTATGAGATTGTGCTAAAGAGAAGAAAGTTCTCACAGACCAGAGAAGTTCTCTACGGTGTCAAGGGCGTCATATCTGGTGTGTTTTATCCGGCGAGGATGCGTATCACTTTTAAGGGAATCTCAAAAACATTCACCAATCCGCTAGAATCTCTTAAATACGCAAAAGAAATCGTTGTTAAGGCAGCAGCAGCAGAAGAAGATTGATCACCAGACGTCAGGACCTAATTAATGTGCTTATTCCCCTAACAAGAATATTAGTAGAAAATGTAAAAAGTGAATACCATCAAGATTTAAAAATGGCTATTTGCAGCAGATTTTCCATGAGGCTTGTCTAGACATTATAATCTTCTCTCGAATTTAATTCAAGGACATCCGATGTTTAAACCAGGAAAACAGATATAAGCACATCTGCCGAAGCTGAGAGAGAGTGAAAAACATCACATGGCCTTCCTACAGATTTTCATAGATTGTGTAAATAGAGAATTATTACTAACTAATTACTAACAATACTAATACATAATACATAAACTGTTATTAATAAATATGTGTTATAACGTAGATAACATTGTAATCTCACAGGTTTCGCAGCTCGAGTGGGGAGGGGAAGAGACTCAGGCACCTGGCTTAATTCCAGGAGCCTGACTCTGGTTAACCCTTTCAACGAACAGCTCACTTTTAACAATACTAAAACCAATTACAAATAGTTAAGAGATAAAGAGAGGAATATGTGTAACTGAATAATTGATTAGATTTGATAAGTCGGAATGAAACATATATATATATATATATATATATATATATATATATATACTGTAATGGGGTGAAATAGAACTGATTTGGAAACGGTACCTACCCCCTAGGTTATGAGCAATAAATTCAGCGGGGCTAACCTCATAACAGCTACGCCGGAAGCAATATTGATGTCATATCCCACAGACGAGTGGGCCACTCACTACGGTGTAGGAAATCCAGACACCGTACATCTATTTTATATACTTTTTTTTTTTACTACCACAATATGTCACATTTGTGTGTTTTTTTTTCAAGGACAATCGCAGAGGGGTACTACCAAGAAAGTCTATAATATAAATGCTTCCAAAATAACCAGAGTCCTGAGGTATGGATGCACCACAATAAGTACGGTCATTAAAATTGGTAAAAATGTATGACGACAATCAAAGGAAAATGGGAGGAGTCACACTATGTAGTTGGAATATAAGGGGTATTAATGAACCTATTAAAAGGGGCAAGATACTAGCTCAGTTGAAAGCATACAACACGGACATTTCGTTCCTACAGGAAACTCATCTTAAACATCAAGATCAGACGAGATTGAGGGCTAACTGGATAGGCCAAACATTTCACTCTTCATTCACTTCTAAATCTAGAGGCACTGCAATTATTATCCGTAAAGGAATCCCATTTAAATCAAAGAATATTATTTCAGATAAGGAAGGGAGATATCTTATAGTAGCAGGAGAGATCAATAATATGCCAATTACGCTGGTAAATATATATGCGCCCAATTTTGATAACCCTCAATTTTTTACTAAAATTCTTAATAAAATTGCCGAATTTAATTATCAAAATGTTATAATCGGAGGGGACTTCAACTGTGTTTTAGACCCTTATTTAGATAAATCGATGCAAAAACAAAAAGGTAATCTGAAATCTAAAACCAGTGAACTCTTACATACATATATGGAAAACACAAATATATCAGATGTATGGAGGATTGCAAATCCGACGGGAAGGGACTACTCATTCTATTCAACGGTGCATAAAACATATTCACGGATAGATTATTTTCTTGTGGATACAAAATTAATTACACACACTATGAATCCTAAATACCACATTAATGCGATTTCAGATCACTCTCCTTTAACCTTTGTTTTAAAATTAGAAGGAATGTCCATGAATAAATCGTTCTGGAGGTTTAATTCGCAACTTTTAAAAGACCCACAAGGGAGTATATATCTAAAAAAACAGATGGACTTATTCTTTGAGATAAATGATACACCAGATATATCCCCCACGCTATTATGGGAATCCTTTAAAGCATTTATTAGAGGAGTCATTATTTCATTTCAAGCTTACCAAAATAAAAAGAATAAGAAAGAACAAAGACATTTAGAAGAACAAATAAAACAATTAGATATAGATAATGCTAAAGATCCAACTATGGATAAACATAATAAAATCCTATTATTGAAATTCAAGCTGAATAAATTATTGTCAGAGAAAGTTATAACATTATTCCAAGTTACAAAACAAGAACACTTTGAATTCGGGGACAAACCCCACAAACTCTTAGCACGCCAGTTGAAAAAACGGGAAAAAGAGAATGCAATACTAAAGATTAAATCAGATAGTGGGGAATTATTAACACTACCCAAGGATATCAATAAAAGATTTGCTCAATTCTACGAAAATTTATATACATCTAAAACGTCAATAGATAATAATAAAATTTCAGAATTTCTGGAAGATTGTAACCTTCCAAAATTAGAATTGAGGGAACAAGAGGAACTGGGAGCAATAATTACTTCTAAGGAGATAGAAGACACAATAAAAACACTAAAGAATGGTAAAACACCAGGACCAGATGGATTCAGTAGTGAATTCTATAAAGCCTTTTATGATATAGTTACCCCACGATTACAGAAAATGTACACACACGCTTTTAAAGAGCAAAGCTTACCCGAAACATTAGCAGAATCAACGATCACATTAATACTTAAAAAAGATAAAAACATAGAAGAACCAGGTTCATATAGAGCTATTGCTTTGTTAAATACGGATCAAAAAATAATAGCGAAAACACTAGCCAGTAGATTAAGCAGGTACGTTAGTAGATTAATAAATGGAGATCAAACAGGATTTATACCTAAGAGACATTCATTTAATAATTTGAGACGTTTGCTTAACATAATGCACTCACATAAACCTCACGACCAAGAGTTATCTATTATCTCACTGGATGCAGAAAAAGCGTTTGATCAAGTAGAATGGGATTATATGATTAAAGTATTGCAAAAATTCCAATTGGGAGAAAACTTTATCGCGTGGATAAAACTATTATATAACAAACCTACGGCTAGAATATTAACTAATAATATCTTATCCTCGAAATTTGAACTATCAAGGGGCAATAGACAAGGATGCTCATTATCACCGCTGCTATTTGCTTTGATAATTGAACCCCTTGCTGAAAAAATAAGAACACATCCGGATATTTATGGTTATAATACAAAATACTCAAAGAATAAAATATCCCTATATGCCGATGATGTACTACTGTACATCACAAAACCACAAATTAGTATACCAAACATATTAAACTTAATAGAGGACTTTGGATCCTTTTCAGGGTATAGAATAAATTGGAACAAAAGTGAAATTATGTCGATAAAACCAAAAGACTCAACACAGCTTCGGAAATTTCCCTTTAAAATAGCCACAGAAAAATTCAAATATTTGGGAATTGAAATTACTAGAAATTACCAGGATATGTTTAAAGCCAATTATAATCCTTTACTCAAGAAATTGAATAATCTGATTAAATTCTGGAAAACACTTCCGATGTCCTTAATAGGCAGAATAAATGCTATTAAAATGGTTTTCTTACCACAAATTCTATACCTATTTCAATCAATACCTATATACCTCCCAAAAAAGTTTTTCAAAAAATTGGACTCAGACATTACAAATTTTATATGGGATTATAAATCCCATAGAATACAAATAGCACACCTTAATAAACGAAAAGAGCTGGGGGGTCTAGCGCTCCCTAATTTTATGTATTATAACTGGGCAGTAAATATTAAAAATATGATTCACCTGCTGGACAATTCTGCACAGCAGGCGGACTGGATGGTAATGGAAAAAGGGGACTGCTCCCCGAGTAATATAGGAGCGACCATCCTCTCACCAACAAATTTGAATAATAAAAATTATAATAAAAATCCAATTATACATAACACAATAAGAACATGGAAACAAATAAAACAGACTCTAAAATTAAGAAACCTATCTCTTTTAATACCAATAGTCAATAATCCATCGTTTAAACCATCAATCATAGACAAATCATTTATACAATGGGAAAGAATGGGAATTAAAACGCTCGAAGATCTGTATGAATTAGGGAATTTACTGTCATTTCAACAACTACAACTGAAATATAATTTGAAAAATAACCAATATTTTAAATATCTTCAAATCTGTGATTATTTGAAAAAATACACAAAAGACTATCATAATATGTCTTCCGACTTATTGGATGAAGCAATGAAGACCAAGGCGGAATCAGCTAATTTAATATCGTACTTATATAACATCATTTTAAACATAGAAATACCCACAACAGATGGAATTAGAAAAGATTGGGAACAAGAATTAGCTATAAAAATCTCAAAAGGGACCTGGGATAATCATTTACTACAGGTGCATAAATGTTCGATCAACGTACGGCATACGCTCATCCAATTTAAAACATTACATAGATTATATTATTCAAAAACTAAATTAAATAAAATCTTCCCTAATGTTTCACCAATCTGTGATAAATGCCTATGTCAAGAAGCTACCATAGCGCACTCTTTTGTTTTTTGTACAAAAATCCAAAAATTCTGGTATGAAATATTTGATATTTTTTCAAAATTGATCAAAATAAAACTGGTACCAAAACCAGAATGGATTATCTTCGGAATATCGGAAGATAACCCTGAATTAAACGTGTTTCAGAAGAATTTATTTAATTACGGGCTAATAATGGGAAAAAAGCTTATACTTAAATTCTGGAAAAATGCGCCAACACCAACAATAAAAATGTGGATATCAAATATGTTTGAAACATTACACCTGGAAGAGATGAGATTCCTCCTAGCAGGTAAAGCAGACCAATTTCAAAAGACGTGGTCTATGTTTCTGGACCTATTACAAGTATGAGGTGCAATAGTAATCTAAAAAAAACAAATATATAAATAAGCGGAATCAGGACCTGATAACGGGAGGTAAAATAACAAAAACAGACTTGGTTGGTAGTCCCCTCTCTGCGGAGTTTAATGTTATAATAGAGCGATTGTTTCTACTTTCTCCTTCTTTTCTTTCTAGGGTCTATTTTCTCACTTTACTTCCTTCTCTAACTTCTTTCCTGAGGGGCTTTCTTTTCCTTACACTCTCGCACTGCACGATTCTCTTGCACTTTCTTTACTTTCCTAATTTCTACTTTTTTCTTAAAGCTCTAAAAAAAAAAAATGAAGCGGTATAAAAAATGTATCAAGATATATGTGTTGTGTAGAATTGTAATTTACCGTACTTCTAATAAAAAAAAAAATAAATAAATAAAAAACATTACATCCCAGCTTCTATACTCAATGCTTTGATTTATAAAGGCTAGCATACCAAAAGCTTTCTTTACCACCCTATCTATATGATATTCCACCTTCAAAGAACTATGCACAGTTATACCCAGATCCCTCTGTTCAACTGTATTCTTCAATTCCCTACCATTTACCATGTACGTCCTATTTTGATTTGTCCTGCCAAGGTGTAGCACCTCACATTTATCAGCATTAAACTCCATCTGCCATCTTTCGGCCCATTTTTCCAAATGGCCTAAATCACTCTGTAGACTTTGGAAATCCTCTTCATTATCCACAACACCCCCTATCTTGGTATCATCTGCATACTTACTAATCCAATTTACCACACCTTCATCCAGATCATTGATGTACATGAAAAACAACAAAGGACCCAACACCGATCCCTGAGGCACCCCACTAGTCACCTGCCTCCAACCCGACAAACAACCATCCACCATTACCCTCTGGCATCTCCCATTCAGCCACTGTTGAATCCATCTTGCTACTCCTGCATTTAAACCCACAGTTGAACCTTCTTAACCAACCTCCCATGAGGAACCTTGTCAAAGGTCTTACTAAAGTCCATATAGACAACATCCACTGCTTTACCCTCGTCAATTTCCCTAGTAACCTCTTCAAAAAATTCAAGAAGATTAGTCAAACATGACCTTCCAGGCACAAATCCATGTTGACTGTTCCTAATCAGACCCTGTTTATCTAGATGCTTATATATATTGTCTCTAAGTATCTTTTCCATTAATTTGCCCACCACTGAAGTCAAACTAACAGGTCTATAATTGCTAGGTTTACTCTTAGAACCCTTTTTAAACATAATCATGAACAATTGTTTGTAAAATTGCTAAATAGAGGTGCCCCTAAATTCTTAGTGAGAATTTTAGTGTTTTGGTATGCCCATCAAACGTTTCAGGTTAAATGGGACAATGTTAGAAACATAGAAACATAGAAATTAGGTGCAGGAGTAGGCCATTCGGCCCTTCCAGCCTGCACCGCCATTCAATATGATCATGGCTGATCATCCAACTCAGTATCCCGTACCTGCCTTCTCTCCATACCCTCTGATCCCCTTAGCCACAAGGGCCACATCTAACTCCCTCTAAAATATAGCCAATGAACTGGCCTCGACTACCCTCTGCGGCAGAGAGTTCCAGAGATTCACCACTCTGTGTGAAAAAGGTTCTTCTCATCTCGGTTTTAAAGGATTTCCCCCTTATCCTTAAGCTGTGTCCCCTTGTCCTGGACTTCCCCAACATCGGGAGCAATCTTTCTGCATCTAGCCTGTCCAACCCCTTAATAATTTTGTAAGTTTCTATAAGATCCCCTCTCAATCTCCTAAATTCTAGAGAGTATAAACCAAGTCTATCCAGTCTTTCTTCATAAGACAGTCCTGACATCCCAGGAATCAGTCTGGTTAACCTTCTCTGCACTCCCTCTATGGCAATAATGTCCTTCCTCACATTTGGAGACCAAAACTGTACGCAATACTCCAGGTGTGGTCTCACCAAGACCCTGTACAACTGCAGTAGAACCTCCCTGCTCCTATACTCAAATCCTTTCGCTATGAAAGCTAACATACCATTCGCATTCTTCACTGCCTGCTGCACCTGCATGCCTATTTTCAATGACTGGTGTACCATGACACCCAGGTCTCGCTGCATCTCCCCTTTTCCTAGTCGGCCACCATTTAGATGATAGTCTGCTTTCCAGTTTTTACCACCAAAATGGATAACCTCACATTTATCCACATTATACTGCATCTGCCAAACATTTGCCCACTCACCCAGCCTATCCAAGTCACCTTGCAGTCTCCTAGCATCCTCCTCACAGCTAACACTGCCGCCCAGCTTAGTGTCATCCGCAAACTTGGAGATATTGCCTTCAATTCCCTCATCCAGATCATTAATATATATTGTAAATAGCTGGGGTCCCAGCACTGAGCCTTGCGGTACCCCACTAGTCACTGCCTGCCATTGTGAAAAGGACCCGTTTACTCCTACTCTTTGCTTCCTGTTTGCCAGCCAGTTCTCTATCCACATCAATACTGAACCCCCAATGCCGTATCTGCTCCATTCTGTGTTAGTAACGGAGTGCGGCAAGGAGGAATTTTGTCTCCTATTTTATTTAATGTTTATATGGACGAATTATCAAATCAGTTAAATAGGTTAAAAACTGGCTGTCTTGTGGGCAACACTATTGTTAATCATCTGATGTATGCAGACAACATGGTCCTGCTCTGTCCATATAGTGCTGGGCTGCAGCAGATGCTGAAGGTGTGCTCTCAGTATGACCTTGATTATGACATAAAGTATAACGCTAAGAAAAGCCGCATAATGGTAGTTAGAAGCGCTGAGGACAGGGAATCAACTTTTCCGACCTTTTATTTGTCAGACAGTCCTCTTGCAGTGTGTGAGGAAATTAAATACTTAGGTCATGTCATATCTGATGACTGGAAGGATGACAAAGACCTCTACCGACAGCGCTGTAAAATTTATCTTCAAGCCAACATGCTTATAAGGAAGTTTTATATGTGCTCTGACCATGTGAAGTGTTCCCTGTTCAGAACCTACATCACACCGTTATATGCTGCTCAATTGTGGTCTAAGTATAAGAAAAAGAGTATGCAGAGGCTTAAGGTAGCATACAATGATGCAATGAGGTTGCTACTTCGTGTCCCTAGGTGGCATAGTGCCAGTCAATTGTTTGTGTCACTAGAGTGCCAACCTGTGAGGCACTCTTAAGACAGCTGATGTTTAGTTTTATGTGTCGCCTGGACAAGTCAGAGAACCACATAATTGAAGCCTTAGTCAGCCCTCTGAAAAGCTGCTATAGATTCACTTCTTGGCTAAGATGGCATTGGTGTAATAGCTTATATATATTTTAGGCTAATATGCAATTTCGTAATGTATCTTTGTAATTCTTTGTACTGTTTGATGTGTATATGGACCTGTGTCTGAAATAAAGCTTTAATAATAATGAGATACCCTCTCATCCTTCTCAACTCAAGAGTGTACAAGCCCAGCTGCTCCATTCTCTCAGCATATGACAGTCCCACCCTCCCAGGAATTAACCTTGTAAACCTATGCTGCACTCCCTCAATAGCAAGAATGTCCTTCCTCAAATTAGGGGACCAAAACTGCACACAATACTCCAGGTGTGGTCTCACTAGGGCTCTGTACAACTGCAGAAGGACCTCTTTGCTCCTAGATTTGATTCCTCTTGTTATAAAGGATAAGATTGACTGGGACAGAGGGGGCTGCTGTCCATTCACAACCCAGGCAATCTCTCTGTTTATTTAGTCTGGACACTTAAGGACAAAGATCTTATAGCTACTCCTGCTAAATGCAATGGACTGACGTGTAGTACGCTATGGAGGGGATCATGGGCATTTTCCACGCCCATTTTAGCAACCTGAGCCTACCTAACCCGACCCGACTCGCACTGTAATCGATGTTGCGGGGCAACAGTTTGTGTGGGTCAGATTCATAAATCTGTCAGTTCAAACTTCTTGTCAAGAATAAAATTTGATTCTGGTAATTGTCTTTTTTAATGTTTTTTAAATCATTTCTTTTTAAATGGCTCACAAACAGTGTTTGAGTTGATTTTGTAGTAACCGGAACCGACCCGACTTGCAGGGTGATTGACAGGGGGGGACTTTTTGTGCGTGATATGGGGTTAGATTCATAATTCTGTTAGTTCATAATTCCGTTGATTCTTGTTGAGGAATAAAATGTTTATAAACACACATACATGAAAATTATATAAATGTATATAACACACACAATTATATTTCTTCTAATCCAATAATGAACTTTATTTCAGACTAGACAAGGTTCATTAAATAAGAAACATTGTCTTGGGGCACACTCTCTCCCCGCTGCCCCGGGCCCCGCACTCTCTCTCCCCGCTGCCCCGAGCCTCGCACTCTCTCTCCCCGCTGCCCCGGGCCCCGTACTCCCTCTCCTCGCTGCCTCGGACCCCGCACTCCCTCTCCCCGCTTCCCCGCACTCTCTCTCCCCGGGCCCCGGGCCACGCACTCCCTCTCCCCGGGCCTCGCACTCTCTCTCCCCGCTGCCCCGGGCCCTGTACTACCTCTCCCCGCTGCCCCGGGCCCCGCACTCCCTCTCCCCGCTGCCCCGCACTCTCTCTCCTCGCTGCCCCGCACTCTCTCTCCCCGCTGCCCCGGGCCCCGCACTCTCTTTCTCCTCGCTGCCCCGCACTCCCTCTCCCCGCTGCCCCGGACTCTCTCTCCCCGCTGCCACGGGCCCCACACTCCTTCTCCTCGCTGCGGATCCAATCTTTGGCCGGAAGCAAGAAGGCGGGAGCAAGAAAGCGGAACAAGATGGCGGAACAAGATGGCGGAGTCAGGTTGCTAAAATGTGTCCTATAATCACCCATGAATCCGCCCATGAGCGTACCTCGCGTTTGCGTGAGAGTAATCCATCTTGCTTCGCTATAAGATCTTTGCTTAAGGAGGCCATTTGTCCCGTCGTGGCCTCTGGAGTACCCCCATCAGTGCTGTTGTCCCCTTGACATCCCTGCGACCTATTTTTTCTCGGGTGCCCTATAGGTCCCCTGGGTTCTCCTGCCACCTACGGTGGACTTTCTGTGGTGGTCCCTGCAGGGGAGAAGGTCTCTCAGCCTGACGTGGTTCCACAGTATCAGTGGGTTCCGTGTGGGAGAGTCTGAGCTCTCTCCGTTTCCACTGATAGGAAACATAGGGGACCAACGTTGTCTAATGTTGTGTTGCTGTCTCTTTCAGAAAAAGCTTTGTCCCTGGTGTACTGGTGGTTGGGCACAGCCTGGTACCAGTTAACAACGGCTATCTCCTTGATCGATGTCTTTACTCCTTTCAGGCACGTGATCAGGGGATCCACAGACTCCCTTCCTCCACCTGGTCAACTGAAGCAGAGTCACCCATCCCTGCTGCCTCCTCCATCTCCTCCCCACCTCTGTACTGAACACACCCTCCCACAGGACACCCAGTCACACTGAACCCTGATAAACTCACCACAGAACAGCCCACACTCACTGCTACAGGTAAACTCGCCGTAGAACAGCCCATTCTCACTGTACCCAACAATGCCTTACAACGCTTACAGCAGCAGAGACCCAGATTCCATCCTGACTACGGGCGGTGTGGGGAAGGTTCGTGGACAGAATAGGCAGATGCAAGGCAGAGAACGAGGAAGGAGGGTAAGTTTAAACTGCACATAAAGGGGCCTGACGGGTAAGGCAGATGAGCTTAGGGTAGATACGAGTGGATAGATACGAGTGACTGGGACGTTGTAGCCATGAATGAAACCTGGTTAAGGGAGGGGCAGGACTGGCAGCTCAATGTTTTGGGCTACGGGAGCTTCGGGAGAGACGGGTGAGGAGAAAAGAGGAGGGGGGAGGGGGGGGCTGCATTGTTGGTTGATGAGGATGTCACGGCAGTGTTCAGAGGTGACATTAAAGACGGATCGTCTAATGAGGCTATATGGGTGGAATTGAGGAACAAGAAAGGGATGATCACCTTGTTGGGGGGGGTACTACAGACCCCCAAATAATCAACGGGAATTAGAAGAACAAATGTACCGGGAGATTGCAGACAGCTGCAGGTCAAATAGGTTGTTGTAGAAGTGGATTTTAACTTTCACAATATAGACTGGGAAAATCATAGCGTGAAGGATTTAAATGGGGTGCAATTCCTCAAAAGTGTTCAGGAGAGTTTTCTTAAGCAGTATGTGGAGACCCCCACATGTGAGAGGGCAACACTGGATCTAGCATTGGGAAATTGGGAAAGGCAAGTTAATGTAGTGTGTGTGGAGGAGCCTTTTGGGTCCAGTGACCACAGTTCGATTAGGTTTAAGATAGTTATGTATGGGAACGGAGAGGGTCCACGTGTTAAAATGCACAACTGGGTTAAGGCCAACTTTGAGGGCATGAGAGAAAATCTTGCTCAAGTTGACTGGAGCATGTTATTTGAGGGGAAAAGTGGAATGTTTTAAGTGTGCTGACGAAAGCTCAGGATATGTATGTCCCCGAATAGAGTGACGAGCAAAGCAAGCAAACGTAAGGAAGCTTGGCTGACGAGGGAAATTGAGGCGTTGGTCAAAAACAAGAAGGATGCATAGGACAGGTATAGGCAGCTGGTGGGATCAAGTGCATCCCCGGAGGAGTTTGAGGAACTAAGGAGTAAACTGAAAAAGGTGATCAGAAGGGCAAAAAGGGGCCAGGAGATAGCTGTGGTGGGTAGCAACAATCCCAAAAGAATTTATAAATCCGTAAGGGGGAAAATTGGAGAGTGGCAAATATTGTGCCTCTTTTCAAGAAGGGCTGCAGGAAAAATGCTGGGAACTCTTGGCCCGTGTGCATAACATCTGTAGCTGGAAAGTTACTAGAGAGTATTCTGAGGGACAGGTTATACAGACATTTGAATGGGCAAGGGTTGATTTGGGATAGTCAGCATGGTTTTGTGCATGGGAGGTCGTGTCTCACAAAGGTATACAAAATCATGAGAGGAATAGATCGGGTAGACGCACAGTTTCTTGCCCAGAGTAGGGGAATTGAGGACCAGAGGACATAAGTTCAAGGTGAAATGGAAAAGATTTAATAGTAATCCGAAGGGTAACGTTTTCACACAAAAGGTGGTGGGTGTATGGAACAAGTTGCCAGAGGATGTAGTTAAGGTTGCGATTACCCCCAACAGTTAGATAGGTACATAAATACGACAGGTTTGGAGGAATATGGACTAAGCGCAGGCAAGTGGGACTAGTGTAGCTGGGACATTGTTGGTCGGTGTGGGCAAGTTGGGCCGAAGGGCCTGTTTCCAAACTGTATCACTCTATGACTCTAGTCTGTATAAGGTAGTGTCAGTGGGCAGGAATCGTTGGTCAGTACGGATTCAATGGGCCGAAGGGCTTGTTTCTGTGCTGTGCCTTTAAACTAAATTTAAAAAATGATAACCCATTTATTGTACCCCAGGTAAACGTACCACAGGCCAACCTCCTTGTACTACCCCAGATAAACCCACTAGAAACATAGAAAAAACATAGAAAAATAGGTGCAGAAGGAGGCCATTCGACTCTGAGCCATGGACTACAAGATAGCTTGCCCACACTCTACCCCAGATACACCCTCTGATTCTGTACCCTAGGTTGACTAATCTTTGCATCAGTGTCACCATGGCCCTGAGCTTTGGGTGTGTGGAGTGAAGGTCTGTCAGCAACGTGGGTCCATGGAGGGGTCTGTCCATCTCTTGACCATAATCATTGACCTGATTCTGTCTGTTTGATGGGAGCATTCAATTTGCTTGTAACGTGTGTGTGGGAAGGAACTGGAGATGCTGTTTTAAACTGAAGATAGACACAAGAAGCTAGAGAAACTCAGCGGGTCGGGAGGCGTCTCTGGAGAGAAGGAATGGGTGACATCATCAGACTCCAGAGATGCTGCCCGACCCACTGAGTTACGGCAGCTTTTTGTGTCCATCTTGCTTGAGACGGGGTTAGATTCAATATCTGGCTGATGTGTGTGTTTCCCCTCCAGGTGTGTCCCTCACGTGAAGAAATAGATGCTGCTGGTGTTGCAGGCATTACTGGGTAAGGACCTGCTCCATTTCTTCATCGATCATTGATGTCTGCAGGGCAATATGAAGAGAAAATCTGCACAGAGGATTCGAGCAGTTGAGGCAAAGCATGAGGAGAAACAGTCAAGTTGAGAGTAAAGGATTAAAGGTGGAGGGAGGGATTGGGGTGTGCCCTGGGCTGTATTTGACAGAACAACGCTGGCCAGTTTATAGTGTAAACTGAGTATCCGGAGCCCAAGGTTCTTATTGGAATTAGAGAGTGAGGTCCAAGCAGCTGAATTGAGGTTGTGTTATATTGTACAGGCCCAGTGCCTACAAATGCTCATCACACGTCAACCCACTCATTCCTGGGATCATTCTCGTAAACCTCCTCTGGAATCTCTCCAACACCAGCATATCCTTCAGATGTGGAGCCCAAAATCGCTCACAATACTTCAAATGTGGTCTTATAAAGCCTCAGCGTTACATCTCTTGTCTTTCCATTCTATTATCAGGGTGCTTGTATTTGATAATCTTGCTGTTCTAACGCGTGCAAAGATGCTAATCTCAAGATTGCTCCCAGTAGCTGGTACAGTGATTATAGGTGTGGGAAGGGAGTGTGGGTGATGAGTAGGGGAGTGATGGTGTAGGAGGCAGGGCTGTATATTACTCGGGCACGGGCACTGGTTCTGAGGGCAGGTGGCACCTCGGGGCTGGGACCAATCTCCTCGATGGGTTTGTTAATGACGTTTGGACAGGTTGATATGGTTTGGTATAGAAGGAAATTTGAGCCAAGATTTGGGGGGAAGATGGGCAGCACAGGGAACGAGAGCTTGAAGTTAGTGAGTGTTTGGGAGGAAGAGGAAAGAAAGGCTGGAAAATCCAATGGAGGAGTGTGGCCCCACTTGAAGCAAGGATTCCATCGAGGGGAAAATGTCAAAGGCTAGAGGGCATAGCTTTCAGGTGAGAGTGGCGACGTTTAAAGGAGATATGGCCCCAAAGTTGTTTTTTAAGAGTGGTGGGTGTCTGGAACATGCTTCCCGGGGTAATGGTGGAAGCAGATACGATAGTTGATGTTTAAGAATGTTTTAGATTTTAGATAGGCACATGGATATGCAGGGAATGGTGGGAAATGGATCACATGCAGGTGGAGAGTAGTTTAACTTGGCATCATGTTCGACACAGACATTAGGCCGAAGGTCCTGTTACTGTGCTGTTCTATGTTGGAGGATGACTTGCTTTCACTCTGATTTTGTTCTGAGCTGCTCATTATGGAGAAGGGAGACTGAGGGATGACATTACTAGTTAATGAAACGCTGTAAACTGTGAAAGAGATGATATGTGTAGGAAGGAACTGCAGCTGCTGGTTTAAATCGAAGAAGGGTCTTGACCGGAAACGTCACCCATTCCTTCTCTCTAGAGATGCTGCCTGTCCCGCTGAGCTTATTTCAGCATTTGCGACTATCTTCAGAATGGATGATATGTTAAAAAGTCGTCAATGTCGAATGTAAGATGAAAATGGGCAATTGCTGACTTGTGAGTGCACTGTTGACCCTAAATAGGGTGTGAGAGAGAACAAGTTCATAAGCAAAGTTCCAGCAAGTGTAAATGTGCAAGGACAATGTTATTGGATTTCAATTCCCCGGAGGTGAATCGTGATTAGTTGTAGCTATTCATACGAGGGGGATAATATTGTTACAGTAAACAAATGTGAAATATTGTGTGGGATGTGCAGAGAATAAGGGGAGGCATCAAGGGTCGGTCATTTTAGTCAATGGGTAACTCACCAGGCTCGGATGAAATGTATCCCAGGAAGTTGAAGGGAGCCAGGGAAGAAATTATAGATGCTCAGACCGTGATATTTTGAATCTTCCTCACTGCAGGAGTAATACTGGAGGATTAGATTACTAACATACGGTTGTTTAAAAAGGGAGCATGGGAGAGCCCAAATAATTACAGGCCAATTTGCTTAACCTGTGGAGGACAAATTATTGGAATAGATTCTAAATGGTATAAATGTGAGGTTATCCATTTTGGTGGTAAAAACGGGAAAGCAGACTATTATCTAAATGGTGGCCGATTGGGAAAGGGGGAGATGCAGCGAGACCTGGATGTCATGGTACACCAGTCATTGAAGGTAGGCATGCAGGTGCAGCAGGCAATAAAGAAAGCAAATGGTATGTTAGCTTTCATTGCAAAAGGATTTGAGTATAGGAGCAGGGAGGTTCTACTGCAGTTGTACAGGGTCTTGGTGAGACCACACCTGGAGTATTGCGTACAGTTTTGGTCTCCAATTATTGCCATAGAGGGAGTGCAGAGAAGGTTCACCAGATTGATTCCTGGGATGTCAGGACTGTCTTATGAAGAAAGACTGGATAGACTTGGTTTATACTCTCTAGAATTTAGGAGATTGAGAGGGGATCTTATAGAAACTTACAAAATTCTTAAGGGGTTGGACAGGCTAGATGCAGGAAGATTGTTCCCGATGTTGGGGAAGTCCAGGACAAGGGGTGACAGCTTAAGGATAAGGGGGAAATCCTTGAAAACCGAGATGAGAAGAACTTTTTTCACACAGAGAGTGGTGAATCTCTGGAACTCTCTGCCACAGAGGGTAGTTGATGCCAGTTCATTGGCTATATTTAAGAGGGAGTTAGATGTGGCCCTTGTGGGTAAGGGGATCAGAGGGTATGGCGAGAAGGCAGGTACGGGATACTGAGTTGGATGATCAGCCATGATCATATTGAAACGTGGTGCAGGCTCAAAGGGCCGAATGGCCTACTCCTGCACCTAATTTCTATGTTTCTATGTTTCTATAAAGAAAAGCTCAGAGGTGCCAGATGAGCCCCACGTCCCTATGTCCTCGATATGGGGGGAGTCCAGAACCAGGGGTCACAGTTTAAGAATAAGATCCGCTGAGTCACTGCACATTTTATCTTGGTCTATTAACAGATTCAGATCTACCTTAGATCTCCTCTTGTAAGTCTGCGTGGCGCTCTCCTTTTTCACCGGCATTCTCGAAACTCCTTGCTTGGGTTATTGATCCACACTGTGAAGGTTAGAGTTTCGACCTCTAGTAGCTGCCGGCTGTTTCAATGCCTGGCAGAATGGGTTTGGTGCACCCACTTCAAGTTGACAGATGAAATGGAGCCCGTCTCTCATGGTTACGGATGCAGTTCACTGTGAGGTCACCGGCCAGGCGCATTATGAGGTCACCTCTGATTATGATGGTTTACAAACTTGTGATCTTACGAATGGAAGGCCGGCCCAGAAGGGAATAAACCATTTCACCATATGACCACAGGTCACAGTGGTTATAACCAACTGGACTCAATAGTTAAATACAAGGAATTGAGTTTATTATGTCCACAGAGAAAAGCTTTTTGTCGCAAGTTAAATACAGTCAGCAGAAAGACAAGACATGACTACAATCATAGAAACCTAGAAAATAAGTGCAGGAGTAGGCCATTCGGCCCTTCGAGCCTGCACCCCCTTTCAATATGATCATGGCTGATCATCCAACTCAGTATCCTGTACCTGCCTTCTCTCCATACCCCCTGATCCCTTTAGCCACAAGGGCCACATCTAACTCCCTCTTAAATATATACAATGGACTGGCCTCAACTACCTTCTGTGGCAGAGAATTCCAGAGATTCACCACTCTCTGTGTGACATTTTTTCTTCTCATCTTGGTCCTAAAAAACTTGCCCCTTATTGTTAAACTGTGACCTCTTGTTCTGGACTTCCCAACATCGGAAACAATCTTCCTGCATCTAGTCTGTCCAACCGTAAGAATTTTGTAAGTTTCTATAAGATCCCCCCTCAATCTTCTAAATTCTAGCCGAGTCTATCCATTCTTTCTTCATATGAAAGTCCCGCCATCCCAGGAATCATTCTGGTGAACCTTCTCTGTACTCCCTCGAGCCATTTACAGTGTATACGTACATGGTATCTTCTGGAATTTAGACTAATCTTCTGGAATTTTTTGAGGATGTGACAAGTAAAATGAATGAAGGGGTGCCAGTGGATGTAGTGTACCTAGACTTTCAGAAAGCCTTTGATAAGGTCATCGACGGGAGAATAGTGACTAACATTAGATCACATGGTATTGGGGTAGGGTGTTGGCATGGATAGAAAATTGGTTGGCAGGCTGGAATCAAAGAGTAGGAGTGAACGGGTCCTTTTCAGAATGGCAGGCAGTGGCGAGTGGAGTGTCGCAAGGCTCGGTGTTGGGGCCGTAACTGTTTACCATATGTATTAATGACTTGGAAGAGGGAATTAGGAGCAACACTTGCAAGTTTGCGGATGACACACAGCTGGGTGGCAGAGTGAGCTGTGAAGAGGATGTTAGGAGGTTGCAGGGTGACCTGGACAGGTTGAGTGAGTGGGCAGATGCGTGGCAGATGCAGTATAATATAGATAAATGTGAGGTTATCCACTTTGGCGGCAAAACAAGGGGGCAGATTATTATCTCAATGGGGTTAGGTTAGGTAAGGGGGAGGTGCAGCGAGACCTGGGCGTCCTTGTACACCGGTCACTGAAAGTTGGCTTACAGGTACAGCAGGCTGTGAAGAAAGCTAATGGAATGTTGGCCTTCATAACAAGAGGATTTCAGTATTGTAGTAAAGAGGTTCTTCTGCAGTTGTACAGGGCTCTGATGAGACAACATCTGGAGTATTGTGTACAGTTTTGGTCTCCTAATTTGAGGATGGACATCCTTGTGATTGAGGCAGTGCAGTGTTGCTTCACAAGATTGTTCCCTGGGATGGCGGGACTGTCATATGAGGAAAGATTGAAAAGACTGGGATTGTTTTCACTGGAGTTTAGAAGGATGAGGGGGTATCTTATAGAAACATATAATATTATAAAAGGACTGGACAAGCTAGATGCAGGAAAAATGTTCCCAATGTTGGGCGAGTCCAGAACCAGGGGCCACAGTCTTAGAATAAAGGGGAAGTCATTTAAGACTGAGGTGAGAAAAAACGTTTTCACCCAGAGAGTTGTGAATTTATGGAATTCCCTGCCAAAGAGGGCAGTGGAGGCCAAGTACTGGATGGATTTAAGAGAGAGTTCGATAAAGCTCTAGGGGCTAGTGGAGTCAAGGGATATGGGGATAAAGCAGGCACGGGTTATTGATTGGGGACGATCAGCAATGATCACAATATATGGCGGTTCTGGCTCGAAGGGCCGAATGGCCGCTCCTGCACCTAATTTGTATGTTTTTATGTTTCTATGTAAGGGAATAACGTTTAGTGCAAGATAAAGTCAGCAAAGTCCGATGAAGGATAGTCCAATGGTCACCAATGAGGTAGATAGTAATTCAGCACTGCACTCTGGTTGTGGTAGGATGGTTCAGTTGCCTGATAACAGCTGGGAAGAAACTATCCCTGAATCTGGAGGTGTGCATTTTCACATTTCCGTACCTTTCCTAATTTGAGAAAGGACATTCTTGCTATTGAGGGAGTGCAGCGTAGGCTCACCAGGTTAATTCCCATGATGGCGGGACTGACAAATGATGAAAGAATGTGTCGACTGGGCTTGAATTTGCTGGAATTGAGAAGAATGAGAGGGGGTCCTGAAGAAGGGTCCCGCAGTTACTCCAGCACTCTGTTCCTTCATGATCTGGCTGGTGTCTTGCTTATATGAAAGAGCTACATTGCCAATGCACACATGCTCCAACTTTGCTGTCAATCAATATTTATTACATGTCATTTGAACCTCATTGAGGCTCAAACGAAACTGCGTTTCCACAGCCATACAAACAAAGACGATATCATACAGACATGCACACAATTCAATTTACAAAAACATCCATCACAGTGAACCCACTGTGATGGAAGGCAAAGTCTTTTCTCTCCCCTGTTTTCCATTTCTCTCCCGATGTCCAAGCCCCAGGCGGGCGATGATAAGTCCCACGGCCACTTTAGGCCGCGCGGGGCGATGTAGGGCCCCGCTCCGGGTCGTTCAAACCCCGTGACTCGGGCTAGAGAAGACGCGTTGCGGGAGCTCCGGAAAGCAGTCTCTCCACCCGGACCCACGCGCTCCCGATGTCCCGTCAGTCCACAGGACCTGCGGCTGCAGCTGGAACCTCTGGGCTACGTGGTCGAGCCGCAGCAGCGAGTCAACACTGCTCCCCACGCTCCGATACCGGCCAGCCCCACGATGGTAAGTCCGCAGCTCCAAATGCTCCGTGACTGGAGCCTCCAGGTTGTTCAGGCTGGAGACCGCTCCACGGCGCTAGGCCCCAACGACAACGGAGACCCGACAGGAAAAAGTTTGGGTCTCACGTACAGGGAAGAGAGTTTAAAAATGTTCCCCCTTCCCTCCCCCCGCCCCCCGCATATACACAGTTAAAAAAACTATTTAAAAAACACAAACAACTACATTTAACAAGACAAAAAATAAAAAAAAAGACAGACAGGCTGTAGGAGCCGCTGCAACAGTGAGTCACGCCGCTGCCGGGCATGAAACTGTTGACAGTTCAAGAAATGAAAAACGTTGATGAAACCCGAGTGATGGACAAGATAATGCTTCACAGAAGAAAGTTAAATCTGCATTGAACTAAAACCCACTTGTAGAAACTAAACTAAAGGAAGATGTTTCCAAAAGTTACGAGCTTGATTCTATTACTCCAGAAGTGAAGGGCAGGTGGGGGAGAGTCTAAGGCAATTACCCCCCTTCATTTGATCAACACAGGGGACAAGAGGTTGGCTTAATCATACTTAGATCTGTCAAGAAATAAAAGGCAAACAATATTAAATTTCAAGTGTTTTTGTTTTGAGATACAGTGCGGCAACGGGCCCTTTGGCCCACCGGTTCCACGCCGACCAGCATTCACCTGTATACACGCACTATCCTACACACCGGGGACTTTTTACCAAAGCCAATTAACCTACAAACCTGCACGTCTTTGGAGTGTGGGAGGAAACCGGAGCACCCGGTGAAAACCCACTCGGGTCACGGGGTGAACGTACAAACTCTGTACAGACAGCACCCGGGTCTCCGGCGCTGTGTGGCAGGAACTCTACTGCTGCACCACCGTACCTTGTTCGGGAAAAATACTTAAAAAGCAGCAGAATATTTTTGACATATTTTTGATAGTCGTCTATAGTCAAAGTGTGTGTAGTTTGTTACTGGCACTAAAATACTTCTGCTTTATCAGTTTCACACTTAACTCTATAAACCTAAATACTCGACTGTTGGAATGCAATTCAATATTTGACAAATCTGAACACCTTAACAGACAGATATAAAGCACACAGAGGGATTACTGGAGTGAATTTTCCCTTTGTTGGCATGAGGAATCAGTTGCAGTGGCAGAGGTTTGTTCTGATGTTCTAAGCCATGCCAATCCAGATATGATTGAATGACGGAGAGGACTTGATGTGCCAAATGGAGAAGGAACATCTCATTGGGTTTTAAAGTTTGCAGAGGGCTAACATACAACTTCCTTAGCATCAAGTGAATTGATCAGCATGGTGGCGCAGCGATAGACTAAGAGTTGCTGCCTTACAGTGCCAGAGACCCGGGTTCGATCCTGACTACGCGTGCTTGTAGTTTGTACATTCTCCCTGTGACCCATGTGGATTTCCTTCACGTGCTCTGATTGGTAAAAGGAACCCTAAGAAGGAAAACTAATCATTCACTCCTCCTGCCACCATTAACCATGGCAAGTAGGATAGGAGGCACAGGTCAGTGGGGCCGAATGGCCCGATTTGCACAAACTAAATGGAGCAGTCTACTGGGGTCACCAAACCCTCAAAGTGTCTCAAACTGAAAACTCACCCATTCCTTCTCTCCAGAGATGCTGCCTGTCCCGCTCAGTTACTCCAGTACTCTGGTGTAAACCAGCATCTGCAGTTCTAAGTGGAAAACTACAATTCTGAACTAGGATTAATCCTGTATTAGTCACTAACGGCTGCATGCTACACTTGGGAGTTTTGTCTTCTTAAAAACATCTGTCACTTACACAGAAACTTGAGTGTAACTACTTGGGGATTTTCACTGAACCTTGGCTTACAGCACAAGACCCTGTCTTGATCATAACTCTTGGATATAAGCAAGTACATCACACAATTTCCCCTGCAACCACAGGAGATGCAACACCTGTCCCTACACAACAGACAATAGACAATAGGTACAGGATTAGGTCATTCCTGCCGTCTTCCCATATGCCCTGACTCCGCTATATTTAAGAGCCCTATCCAGCTGTCTCTTGAAAGTATCCAGAGAACTGGCCTCCACCGCCCACTGAGGCAGAAAATTCCACAGTCACAACCCGCTGTGAGAAAAATTGTTTCCTCGTCTCTGTTCTAAATGACTTGCCTCTCATTCTTAAACTGTGGCCCCTGGATCTAGACTCCTCCAACATCGGGAACATGTTTTCTGCCTCCAGCGTGTCCAAACCCTTAACAATCTTATATGTTTCTATAATATATCCTCTCATCCTTCTAAACTCCAGAGTGTATAAGCCCAGCCGTTCCATTCTCTCAGCATGTGACAGTCCCACCATCCCGGGAATTAACCTTGTAAACCTACGCTGCACTCCCTCAATAGCAAGAATGTCCTTCCTCAAATTACGGGATCAAAACTGCACACAATACACCAGGTGTGGTCTCACTATGACCCTATACAACTGCAGAAGGACCTCTTTGCTCCTATTCTCAACTCCTCTTGTTATGAAGGCCAACATGCCATTCGCATTCTTCACTGCCTGCTGTACCTGCATGCTTACTTTCAAAGACTGTTGAGCAAGGACCCCACAGATCCCTTTGTACTTCCCCTTTCCAAACTTGACACCTTTAGATAGTAATTTGCTTTCCTGTTCTTTATACCAAAATAATCTGCTTTCCTGTTTTTTATACCAAAGTGGATAACCTCACATTTATCCACATTAAACTTCATCTGCCATGCATCTGCCCACTCCGCCAACCTGTCCAAGTCACCCTGCATTCTCATAGCATCATCCTCACATTTCACACTGCCACCCAACTTTGTGTCATCTGCAAATTTGCTAATGTTATGCCCCTGTCCCACTTAGGAAACCTGAACAGAAGCCTCTGGAGACTTTGCCCCTCACCCAAGCTTTCCATGAGGTTCCCGGAAGTTTTTGGCAGTCTCCCTACCTGCTTCCACCACCTACAACCTCCGGCAACCACCTGCAACCTCCAGGAACCGCACGGAAACCTTGGGTGGGGAGCAAAGTCTCCAGAGGTTTCTGTTCTGGTTTTCTAAGTAGTACAGGGGCATTACTTTGAATCCCTTCATCCAAATCATTCATGTATATTGTAAATAGCTGTGGTCCCAGCACCGAGCCTTGCGGTACCCCACTAGTGATTGCGTGCCAGTCTGAAAGGGACCCGTTAATCCCTACTCTTTGTTTTCTGTCTGCCAACCAATTTTCTATCCATTTCAGCACTACACTGCCAATACCATGTGCCCTAACTTCGCCCACTAATCTCCTATGTGGGACCTTATCAAATGCTTTCTGAAATTCCACGTACACTACATCCACTGGCTCTCCCTTGTCCATTTTCCTAGTTACAACCTCCAAAAATTCCAGAAGATGTCAAACATGATTTCCCCTTCGTAAATCCATGCTGACTTGGACCGATCCTGTTAACTGCTATCCAAATTTGCCGCTATTTCATCTTTCATAATTGACTCCAGCATCTTTCCCACCACCGATGTCAGGCTAACTAACTGGTCTATAGAAGGATAGAAACATAGAAAATAGGTGCAGGAGTAGGCCCTTCGGCCCTTCGAGCATGCACTGCCATTCAATATGATCATGGCTGATCATCCAACTCAGTATCCCGTACCTGCCTTCTCTCCATACCCCCTGATCCCCTTAGCCACAAGGACCACATCTAACTCCATCTTAAATATAGCCAATGAACTGGCCTCAACTACCTTCTGTGGCAGAGAATTCCAAAGATTTACCACTCTCTGTGTGAAAAAATGTCTCCTCATCTCGGTCCTAAAAGATTTCCCCCTTATCCTTAAGCTGTGACCCCTTGTCCTGGACTTCCCCAACATCGGGAACAATCTTCATGCATCTAGCCTGTCCAACCCCTTAAGAATTTTGTAAGTTTCTATAAGATCCCTCCTCAAGCTTCTAAATTCTAGCGAGTACAAGCCGAGTCTATCCAGTCTTTC
>JAWMAR010005206.1:0-33748 GCA_036785375.1 Leucoraja ocellata | reverse complement strand
CTCTGCTCCCCTCCCTCACTGCTCCCGTCCTCTCTGTCCCTCCCTCTCTTCCACCTCCCTCACTGCCCCCCTCCCTCTCGGCCCTCTCCCTATCTGTTCCTCCCTCTCTGATGCCCCTCGCTGCCCCCTCCCTCTCAGCCCCCCTCCCTCTCAGTCCCCCTCCCTCTCAGACCTCCTCCCTCTCTGCCCCTTCCCTCTCTGTCCCCTCCCTCTCTGCTCCCATGCCTCTCTTCCCCCTCCCTCTCTGCTCCCTCCCTATCCTACCCTCCCACTCTGGCCCTTTTCCAACTCTGTCTCCCCTCCCTCTCTGTCCGCCCTCCCTCTCTCCCTTCACCCTCTCTGCTCTCCCTCTCTTCCCCCTTCCTCTATTCCCCCCTCCCTCTCTTTCCCCCCTCCCTCTCTGCCCTCTCCCTCTCTGCTCCCTCCCTCTCTGCCCTCCTCCCCTCTCTGCCGCCTCCGTCTCTGACCCCCCTCCCTCTCTTCCCCCCTCCCTCTCTGCCCCTCCCTCTCTGCACTCCCTCTCTGACCTCTCCCTCTCTGTCCCGCCTCCCTCTTTACCCCCTCCCTCTCTGCCCGTCCCTATCCGCCCCCTTCCTCTCTGCCCCCTCCCTCTCTGCACCCGCCCTCTCTGCGTCCTCCCTTTCTTCCACCTTCCTCTCTGCGACACCCTCCCCCTCTGTCTCCTCCCTCTCTATTTCTTGCCTCTCTACCCTCACCCCTTTCTGCCCTCCTCCCTCTCAGTCTCCTCCCTCTCTGTCCCCTCCCTCTCTGCTTCCTCCCTCTCTGATCCTCCCCGCTCTTCCCCACTCCCTCTCTGCCACCTGCCTCTCTGCGCCCTCCCTATCTTCCCCCATCCTCTCTGTCCCCCCTCTCTATCTTCCACCTCCCTCTCTCCTCCGCCCTCTCTGTCCCCTCCCTCTCTGCTCCCTTCCTCTCTGTCCTCACTCCCTCTCTGCGCCCCTCCCTCTCTGCCCCCTCCGTCTCTTCCCTTCTCCCTCTCTGCCTCCTGCCTCTCTGGCTTCCACTCCCTCTCTGTCTCCATCCCTCTCTGTCTCACCTCCCTCTCTGCTACCTCCGTCTCTTCCTTCTCCCTCTCTGACGACCCCCCTCTCTTGACCCTACCTCTCTGTCCCCCCATCATCTCTGTTCCCCTTCCCTCTCTTCCCCCCTCCCTCTCTGCTCCCCTTCCTCCCTTTCTCCCGTCTCTTTCCCCCTCTCTCTGTCCCCCTCCCTCTCTGCCCCTTCTCTCTGTTCCCCTCCCTCTCTGGTAGTCCCTCTCTGTCCCTTCTCCCTCTCTTCCCCTTTCCTCTCTGGTCCTACTCCCTATCTGCCTTCTCACCACTCTGGTCCGCCTCCCTCTATGTTAACTCCCTCTTCCAGCCCCCCTCCCCTATCTTCACCCCATCTCTGCTCCCCCCTCTCTGTCCTACCTCTCTGCCCGCTCCCTCTCTGTCCCCCTCCCTCTCTGCCCCCCCTCTCTGTTTTCTCCCTCTCTGACCCCCCCTCTCACCCCCCTCCCTCTAGGGCTCCCCTCCCTCTCTGTCCCCCCCTCCCTCTCTGTCCCCAACCCTCGCTGCCCCCTCCCTCTCTGTCCCCTCCCTCTCTTTCCCCCTCCCTCTCTGTCCCCCCTCCCTCTCTGTGCCCCCTCCCTCTCTGTCCCCCTCCCTCTCTGCCCCCTCCCTCTCTGTCTCCCCTCCCTCTCTGTGCCCCCTCCCTATATGCCTTCTCCCTCTCATACCCACTCCTCCCTGGCCCTCTCCCTCTTCCTGAGTACTCCCTATCTTTCCCCTCCATCTCTGCCCCTCCTTCTCTTCCCCCTCCCTCTCTGTCCTTCCTCTCTGCCCCGTCCCTCTCTGCCCCCTCTCTCTCTGTCGCCACTCCCTCTCTGTCCCTCTCCCTCTCTTCCCCCTCCCACTCTACCCCCTTCCCTCTCTGTTCCCTCCCTATCTTCCCCCTCCTCTATGACTCCTACCTCTCTGCCTTCTCCTCTCTGTCTCCCCTCCTATCTTCCCTCCTCCCTCTCTGCCCCCTCCCTCTCTGTCTCCACTCCCTCTCTGTCCCCCCACTCCCTCTTGTCCCCCCCTCCCTCTCTGTCTCCCCTCCCTCTCTGCCCCCCTCCCTCTCTGCCCCCTCATTCTCTGTCGCCCCCCTCTCTGACCCCTTCCTCTCTGTACCCCCTCCGTCTCTGTTCCCCTTCCCTCTCTGTTACCTCTCCCTCTCTGCTCCCCCCCTCTCTGCCCCCCGCCGTCCCTTTTTTCCCCTCTCTCTGTCCCCCTCCCTCTCTCCCCCTTCCTCTCTGTTCCCCTCCCTTCCCCCCTACTCTCTCTGTCCCCCTCCTCTCTCTGCCACTTCCCTCTCTGGCCCCGCTGCTATCTGCCTTCTCCCTCTCTGCTCCCCCTCCCTCTCTGTCCCCTCCCTCTTCCTGCCCCCTCCCTATCTTCCTCCTCTATCTCTGCACCCTCCCTCTCTGCCGCCTCCCTCCTCTGTCCTCCCTCTCTTCCCCCACCCTCTCTGCTCCCTTCCTCTCTGTCCTCACTCCCTCTCTGCTCCCCTCCCTCTCTGGCCCCCCTCCCCTCTCTGCGCCTCCCTCTCTGCGCACTCCCTCTCTTTCCCTCCTCTCAGCCCTCTCTCTCTCTGTTCCTCCTCTCTGATGCACTTCGCTGCCGCCCTCGGCTCTCATTTCCTCCTCCCTCTCAGCCCCTTTTCCCTCTCTGCCCCTTCCCTCTCTGCCTCCTCCCTCTCTGCTTCCTTCCTCTCTGCCCCTCCCTCTTTGTCCCCCTCCCTCTCTGATCCTCCCCGCTCTGCCCCCCTCGCTCTCTGCACCCTCCCTCTCTGCACTCCCTCTCTGCACTCCCTCTCTGCCCTCTTCCATCTCTGCCCCCCTCCCTCATCTGCTCCCTCCCTCTCTGCACACTCCCTCTCTGCATCCCCTCCCTCTCTGCCCCTTCCTCTCTGCGCTCCTCCCTCTCTGCACTCCTCCCTCTCTTCCCCCCTCCCTCTCTGCATCCTCTCCCTCACCCCCCCCCCTCCCTCTCTGCCCCCCCCTCCCTCTCTGCCCCCTTCCTCTCTGTCCCCTCCCTCTCTGCATCCCCTCCCTCTCTTCCCCCCTCCTCTCTGCCCTCCTCCCTCTTTGCACCCCTCCCTCTCTGTTCCCCCTCCCGCTCTGGCCGCTCCCTCTCTCCCCCCTCCCTATCTCCCCCTCCATCTCTGCATCCCCTCCCTCTCTGAGAGCATGCAGGTGCACGGCAGCAAGCATTCTGACCGGTTTGTATCGTGGCCTGGTTCGGCAACTTGAACGTCCTGGAGCGGAAAAGACTACAACAAGTTGCAAACACCGCCCAGTCCATCACCTGCTCTGACCTCCCCAACATCAAAGGGGATCTGACTATCGCAGTCGCTGTCTCGAAAAGGCAGACAACATCGCCGAGGACCCACACCATCCTGGCCACACATTGCCTTCAGGAACAAGGGTACAGAAACCTGAGATCTGGAACCTGAGGTCCAGGTTCAGGAACAGGCGCTTTCCCCTCAGCCACCAGGCTACTAAATACAACATCAACCAAACCTCTGAACAATAACAGCCTATTGCACATGATCTGTTTATTTATTGTGTATATATATAACCTATAGTCTATAGACACACTGAAACTTTTATCTCCTGTTCTGTATTGTGTGTAAATATTCTGTTGTGCTGAGCAAGCAATAATGTCATTGTCCTATCTGGGACACATGCCAATAAAACGCTCTATGACTCTTGACTTGAGTACGGGGTCTTGGTGAGACCACACATGGAGCATTGCGTACAGTTTTGGTCTCCAAATCTGAGGAAGGACATTATTGCCATAGAGGGAGTGCAGAGACTGATTCCTGGGATGTCAGGACTGTCTTATGAAGAAAGACTGGATAGACTTGGTTTATACTCTCTAGAATTAGGAGATTGAGAGGGGATCTTATACAAACTTACAAAATTCTTAAGGGGTTGGACAGGCTAGATGCAGGAAGATTGTTCCCGATGTTGGGGAAGTCCAGGACAAGGGGGTCACAGCTTAAGGATAAGGGGGAAATCCTTTGAAACCGAGATGAGAAGAACTTTTTTCACACAGAGAGTGGTGAATCTCTGGAACTCTCTGCCGCAGAGGGTAGTTGAGGCCACACAGTTCATTGGCTATATTTAAGAGGGAGTTAGATGTGGCCCTTGTGGCTAAGGGGATCAGGGGGTATGGAGATAAGGGCAGGTACGGGATACTGAGTTGGATGATCAGCCATGATCATATTGAATGGCGGTGCAGGCTTGAAGGGCCGAATGGGCCTATACTCCTGCACCTAATTTCTATGTTTCTATGTTTCTACGATTAAGGCTCCCCACATCCCCCACGCTCCAGGGAAAAAATAGCAAGATTTTCCAAACCTCTCCTGACAGCTAATACTCACTAATCCAGGCTGCGTAACAATATCAAAACACTAAGTGATACCAGTGATCTTTTAAACATTGAAAATAGTTTAGTTCACTTAAGCTTCCCTTATTCATCCGCTGACTAACGCATGAGGAACTGGTACAAGCATGAAGGATTGTCCTAGCACCCTGGTGTTCTAGCATCTCTGGTGTCAGGACAACAAACTCCTCTTGAACATCAAAAGAACTAAGGAGCTGATCAGGGACTTTAGGAGTGCACATCATCCGAGGACGTACACACCATTGAGAATAAACGGGGATACCGTCGATAGGGTGAGCTTCTCTGCTTTCGTGTCTTTGAAGCTGGTTGGGTACATTGCCAGTTTCCCATTCTTTTACACAGTCCTTTGTGTTTTTATTGAATCACTGCAAGATCCTTTGGGCTGCACTGGTTGGGTAGTAGGGGGCAGACAAGGCAGTGCTGCTTTGTATAGTCCCTCTTCTCCACATTCACAGGTGGTTTTGCCAGGTTCATAGCCCCATCTGGCCATGGCAGCTTTTAACCATATAACCATATAACCATATAACAATTACATCACGGAAACAGGCCATCTCGGCCCTACAAGTCCGTGCCGAACAACTTTTTTCCCTTAGTCCCACCTGCCTGCACTCATACCATAACCCTCCATTCCCTTCTCATCCATATGCCTATCCAACTTATTTTTAAATGATACCAACGAACCTGCCTCCACCACTTCCACTGGAAGCTCATTCCACACCGCTACCACTCTCTGCGTAAGAAGTCCCCCTCATGTTACCCCTAAACTTCTGTCCCTTAATTCTGAAGACACGTCCTCTTGTTTGAATCTTCCTATTCTCAAAGGGAAAAGCTTGTACACATCAACTCTGTCTATCCCTCTCATCATTTTAAAGACGTCTATCAAGTCCCCCCCTTAACCTTCTGCGCTCCAGAGAATAAAGCCCTAACTTATTCAACCTTTCTCTGTAACTTAGTTGTTGAAACCCAGGCAACATTCTAGTAAATCTCCTCTGTACTCTCTATTTTGTTGACATCCTTCCTATAATTAGGCGACCAAAATTGTACACCATACTCCAGAATTGGCCTCACCAATGCCTTGTACAATTTGAACATTACATCCCAGCTTCTATACTCAATGCTCTGATTTATAAAGGCCAGCATACCAAAAGCTTTCTTTACCACCCTATCTACATGAGATTCCACCTTCAGGGAACTGTGCACAGTTATTCCCAGATCCCTCTGTTCACCTGCATTCTTCAATTCCCCTACCATTTACCATGTACGTCCTAAACGGGGATACCGTCGATAGGGTGAGCTTCTTCTGCTTTTCGTGTCTTTGAAGCTGGGTTGGTTATATGACAGTTTCCCATTCCTTTGAGGAGTGGCGGCGCGGCTCTGGCTGCAGCGGCTCACCGGCAGTCCCGTTGTTTTTGTGTTTTTAATGGTGTTTATTTTGTTTGGTTAGTCTAGTTTTTTGGTGTTTAGTTTGTGTTTTTTGGGGGGGGGGGGTTGAAACGGGGTTAACAGTCTCTCGCTCTCCGTCTGTGCTGAGGCCTAATGGAGCTGACGACCTCGAGGCTCCGGAGGCAGAGCACCGTCAGGACTCGCCTGAGTTCGCTCCCGTGAGGGTGGTCCGGCTCAGGGGCTGGAAGAGGTTGGGACGCTCCCCTGAGGGCGGCCCAGCCCGAGGGTTGAACGAGGCTCCCGTCGGAGCGCCCGAGCTCGGGGAAGGTGCGGCGCTGGGCAGCCCGAGGGAGGTTCGGCGCCAAGTCGGGGCCGGCCCCGGTCCGGGGCAGAAGCGACGCCCAAGTCGGGGCGGCCCGGTCCGGGGGGAGAAGCGGCGCCAAGTCGGGGGCGGCCCAGCCCCGAGGCTGAAGACGGCGCAGTACTCACGTGAGGGTGGCTGGGACGGTGTCCTGGCGGCGGTGGCCTGAGTCCGGGGTTCGGCCGCGGGCCAGCGGCTGCGTCGCAGAACTGGTGGGCGGCAGCTACGACCACCCCGGGCCGTGGTGTTGAGCCGCGGGACTGTTCTTAACATCGCCCGGGGGGGGGGGGGGGGGGGGGGGGGGGAGTATCGCCCCAGCGCAGAGGGAGAAGAGGAGGGAAGAGACTGCAGACCTAAGACTTTTGCCTCCATCACAGTGAGGAGATGTTGGGTGGACTCACTGTGGTGGATGCTAATGTGTGTTTATTGTTGTTTTATTGTATTGTATTATATGTATGACTGCTGCAATTTCGTTCAGACTTCGGTCTGAATGACAATAAAAGGCTATCTATCTATCTATCTATCTATCTATCTATCTATCTATCTATCTATCTATCTATCTATCTATCTATCTATCTATCTATCTATCTATCTATCTATCTATCTATCTATCTATCTATCTATCTATCTATCTATCTATCTATCTATCTATCTATCTATCTATCGGATTGAAGGGATGTGGGGGAAAAGCAGGAACGGGGTACTGATTTTGGATGATCAGCCATGATGTCTCGAGGGGCCGAATGGCCTATTCCTGCATGTATGTATTCGTTAATTTCTGCAGGTATTACTCGCCTCTGTTATTCTCTGTGACCAACGTTAAATGGTGTTCGATACCCAGGATCCCGGTTTTTGTTACAAGCAGCGCTTCACCGTCCAAATACACGTTGACCCTGAGCATGTTATGCTTTAATACTCCCCACTATGCAGATGTATAACTCCCTGCAAGCACATGACCTCAATAACACACTGCTAGGCCCCTTCGTTGTCATAAGTGGTTTGGCCTGGCCAATTTTAAAGCCAATTATTCCTGATCTAATCCTTGTTTTGCATTAACTATATTGAAATAACAAAGTTGTGGTCACGATTTCAGAACTGTCACCTCACGTAGGCCCGGATCAGCGATTTCACTCAAAATACAGCAAAATAATTGGCCTTACCTCTTTGTCTCTACATAATACGTGAAACCACGCTCAGCAATTGCGCTCCTTCGATGCTCTTAACACGAAAGCCATAAAAGTGTTATTTGAGAAACCGATATAGCCATATGCGAAAACCATATTATATGAATGCAATCTATCTGCTGCTTACACGCACACTATTCATCTATCTCATGGGAACCGAGAGAGAGGCGTGTGATGCAATTACAGCCTCGTGAAGACATACATGTTACACCAGGCGTATCTATACATCTGAAGCTCCTTCCTGTATGTAATCTCTGAATGGGCTCGCCCCGCCTTACCTCTCTGAGCTGCTCCACCCATACACTCCTGCCTGGTCCCTCAGGTCAGCTGGTCGGCTGCTCCTGGAGGTACCGAGGTCTAGTCGGAGGCTCAGAGGGGATAGAGCCTTCTCTGTGCTGGCTCCGGCACTCTGGAACACCCTGCCGTTGCACATCAGACAGGCTCCCTCACTGTCCATCTTTCAAATCCAGTGTTAAAACACATTTGTACTCCCTGGCTTTTGACCGTGCCCGAGACTTTGCTTCTGTTTTTGGTGTTTTTGATGTTTCTTTATTTTGCATGTCTTTCCTACTATTTCTTTTGATGTTATTTTTGGTGTGTATTAACTTTTTTCTGTCAATGATTAGTGATGTACAGCACTTTGTTACAACTGTGATTGTTTTTAAAGTGCTCTATAAATAAAATTATTATTATTATTATTATTATTATTATGTATCCCACAATATTGAAATAAGACATTCAGTATGAACAGTGTTCCCCCATGTACTCCCCCATACTCCACCTCACCCATCTGTTTCGCCATGTTGATTTTATTCTGCTGCCCGTCTTTTAACCAGTATAACTGAAGAGGTGCCAGCAGTCTGAAGATATGTTAAGAAGGCTCGAGATTTGACCAAGTGAATACCACAATGTTGTTTGTAGAATGGGCTGAAATCCCATCCCCCCCCCCCCACCCCCCCCCCCCCCCCATGTTTTGAGAAGATGTGGCAATCCACCCCCAATATTTTGTAATCCGGATTTTGACATTCGGTGAGAAAAATCTGTTAACATCTCCGGTTTCCGCAACACAGTGGGACTGTTAAGCACGTGTTAAATTCCCTATTAACATGGTAATAACACGATGTGTCTTCCCGCTGCAGCGATCTCTCCCCTAACAATATCCTGCAATATCTGCAATGAGGTAACAGAATAGCCGTGCCAGCAACAGGCTGAAATTCTCTGTATGTTTTCCTGAATTATCGCCAGTATTCGAGTTACGATGAAAGAATGGGTCGACAAGTCCATAGATCTTATTTGAGGAAGTACATTCTTGCATTTGAACAAGTGCAGCATAGGTTCATCAGGTTGGCGGGACTGACGTTTGATGAAAGAATGGGTCGACTGGACTTGTATTCACTGGGAATTTAGAAGGATGAGAAGGGATCTTGCTATTGAGGGAGTGCAGCGTCGGTTTACAAGGTTAATTCAGGGATGGCGGGGGCTTTCATATGCTGAGAGAACGGAGCGGCTGGGCTTGTACACTCTGGAGTTTAGAACGATGAGAGAGGATATTTATTCCTTTTCCTTTCCTTTATCCTTTATTGTCATCTTGCAAAGCAACAGTTATACAGTGCAACATGGGAAGACGTTTCCCAGGGAATACCTGAGCATCGCACATAAAACGTAAAACATTTCACGCATAAAATAAAAACAATTAAAAAAACCAATCCAGTTTCTGATAAAAACAGTACGAATAGTTTAAATATGCCACAAGAGTCACCTACATCTAACTCTCCCTTAAATATAGCCAATGAGCTGGCCTCAACTACCTTCTGTGGCAGAGAATTCCAGAGATTCATCACCCTCTGAATGAAAAATCTCTTTCTCATCGAAGTCCTAAAAGTAGGTATGTTGCAAAGCCTACCTGAAGCGTCGCTGAAAATCTGTCCCAGCCCGTGTGCGCGATTTTGGCGCTGTTTAGAGGGAGCGGGTTTAAAACGCGATTTTCACTAGGCTGTTCCAATCGAAGATGTTCAGCCTAGTAAATCATTAACGAAAAAATCGCTGAAAGACCCCGTCGCAAAAGGTATTATTAGTTTTTATGGCCTTGTATAATAGTTATAATAGTTTAAAAATCACTCTCTAAACCAGCGACCTCACGCAACCACAGGGCCGCATGGAGCTGTATACAGAAGGTATGTAGCTAATTTTTACATTAAGAAGGGGCTTCTTAAGAACCCTTAATACAAAGTTTTCTATTGCGAGTAGCTCATTTTGGGCTCTTTATATCCCGCAGTATTTTTTCTGGGCATTTGGGGCACAAATCTACCGCAATGTGAACGTTCTAAACCAGCGCGTTCACAGGATCCCACTAGAAAGCTGATTTAAATGGACTTTAATTTACAGCAATTGAACACTAAATTCCTTCCTTCCAATTCCGTCTGAAGAAGGTGTTTCGGCCCGAAACGTTGCCTATTTCCTTCGCTCCATAGATGCTGCTGCACCCGCTGAGTTTCTCCAGCTTTTCTGTGTAACCTTCGATTCTCCAGCATCTGCAGTTCCCTCTTAAACACTAATTCCTTCCATTTGGCCTAAAAATTTATGTAAATGAGATTTAAAAATCATGTCTTATTGTGAATTATTTATGAATATTATTTGGACACTTGGCTATTTAAAAATGTTAATCATTTATTAAGAAATGGATAGATGTTTAGATCTAGTAATTGAAGTTTGAAATTAGCTACACTTGGGTAACTAACTAATTATATGTTTTAAGTTCAGGTCATCCAAGTAAGATTATTTTTATATTTGTTTCAGAATTGTTCAATCTACGATACTGAAAATTTCATTCAGTTCTCTTGATTTTTAAGAAGGTTATGGGCTTTTGACAGCACGCGATCACAGCTTTTTTGTTATGTCCATAGAAAATCAATAGGGAACAAGATGCTAATTTCCGAGTATGAAAATGTCCATAACTTTTTAAATCTTGAGATATGAAAGTGAATTAGGTGTCAAATTAAACTTCTTTTTATGCTTATCTGATGGGGATAGATTACAGACTTGATTTTTTTTAATCTCAAAATGTTGTAACATTGCTACTAAAAGACTTCCCCCTTATCCTTAAACTGTGAACCCTTGTTCTGGACGTCCCATCATTGGGAACAATCTTCCTGCATCTAGCCTGTCCAACCCCATAAGAATTGTGTAAGTTCTATAAGATTCTCCCTCAATCTTCTAAATTCTAGCGAGTACAAGCCGAGTCTGTCCAGTCTTTCTTCATATGAAAGTCCTGACATCACAGGAATCAGTCTGGTATTCTGGATCAGATAGCACACCATCTGTCAGCTCAGATGGATGAGAAGGATTCCAATGTATACGGTATCAAAAACGTGAAGCTCTCTCAGTAAAGACGGGATAATATAATCTGCTCTGCCATTCCCGACATCACCCTCTTCCGGCCGATTTTCCACCAACTGATGCGCGTATGAAGAGAGTAAACATATGATCCATGGAAAGGGCGCGGCGTTTATCGGCACTAACAAAGTTGGATGATGCAACATATCTTTCATTTTGTGAACGTCATATCTCTCTGCTACACATATATTTCTGATTGTTGTTTTATCAAATATGGTCTTTGGTAAAGGTTACGATCGCAATTTCCTAATTTGATGGAGCAAACTTCTATTAATAAATCACCCGCTGATCACTTGCATCTTTTCACCCCAAACAGCAGCATCGCATATATATATTGTTATTGCTCCTCTAGTGTGCCCTTGCAGTGGACAACGTGTATCCTATAACCATATAACCATATAACATTTACAGCACGGGAACAGGCCATTTCGGCCCTTCTAGTCCGTGCCGAACACTTCCTCTCAACTAGTCCCATCTACCTGCACTCAGACAACACCCATTCCTTTCCCGTCCATATACCTATCCAATTTATTTTTAAATGATCAAATCGAACCTGCGTCCACCAGTTCACTGAAGCTCATTTCGCACATCTATCATTCTCTGAATAAAGAAGTTCGCCCTCATGTTACCCTTAATTCTCAAATCATGTACTCTTGTTTGGATCTTCCCTACTCTCAATGGAAAAGGCTTAGCCACGTCACCTATGTCTATCCCTCTCATAATTTTAAAGACCTCTATCAAGTCCCCCTTAACATTCTGCGCTCCAAAGAATAAATACGTATCTTGTTCAACCTTTCTCTGTAACGTAGGTGCTAAAACCCAGGCAACATTCTAGTAAATCTCCTCTAGTACTCTTCACTAGTACTCTCACTATTTTGTTGACATCTTTCCTAAAATTTGGCGACCAAAATTGTACACCATTTTCCAGAATTGGCCTCAACAATGCGCTGTTCAATTTTAACATGACGTCCCAACTTCTATGCTCAATTCTACCCCTCGGCTTGTACTGGCTAGAATTTAGAAGATTGAGGGGGGGGGGGGGGGGGGTCTTATAGAAAACTTATAACATTCTAATGGGCTTGGACAGGCTAGATGCAGGAAGATTGTTCCCGATGTTGTGGAAGTTCAGAACAAGGGGTCACAGTTCAAGAATGAAGGGTAATCTTTTAGGACTGAGTGAGAAAAAACATTTTGCACACAGAGAGTGGTGAATCTCATGAATTCGCCTGTCACAGAATGTAGTTGAGGCCCGTTCATTGGCTATATTTAAGCGGGTGTTAGATGTGACCCTTGTGGCTAAAGGGATCAGGGGTATGAAGGAGAAGGCATGTATAGGATACTGAGTTTGATGATCACCCATGATCATATTGAATGGCCGTGCAGGGTCCGAGAGCCGAATGGCCTACTCCTGCACCTACTTTATATGTGTCTATATTTCTAGGATCAGGATATTAACGATAAGATTGGATGTGATAATGGCATTGAAGGGCGGAGCAATATCCGATCAATAAGCAGGAATCCTTGTTATCTAAGTGTTCGAAAGATGTTTAGTGGTCAAGGAAGTGGCGGCGTTTCCCTGTCGACCTGTTGTGACTGTAGGTAAATGCAACGGGTCAAGTTGTCTGCGGAGGCTGGAGAGACTGGGCGCCATCACCAACATCTGGAGGTACTTGCCGGTGCTGGGATGTCAGAATAATAGCATAGCAATGAAGGCACGCTACCCTTTGCTTTCCCTTGCATTAGGGTGGAAGGCCGTCTTCTTCAAGTAGGTTATACTCATACTCGAGTGGAGAGTAAAGATGCATTTTATACATTGATCCCATCCCGTGCAAGCCTTACCGCAAATCACCGACATCCGTGCAGTTGTCTCGGGACTTCATCCTTGTCCGCAATAGTCTCGGGTTATTCTTAATAACTCTGCGAAGAACGTAAGTAGACATCTTGTACCCCGCTCAGGATCACTTGGCCTGGACGTTGCAGACATGAACATCACGTGGGAGTCGATGTTCCGTATATTCTGTTATGGAACCAACTATGGCGGTTTGTGATGCATCATCCCCAATACACTTGCTGACGAGGTCTGTGACAACTGAGGCTTATTCATAAAGGTCAGCCGCAAAGTCCTGGCATATGGACACCTCCACCGACTCATAACTGTCTGCTGTATATACCTTGCATACCTATAGTAGCAATGTTACAAAATTTTGAGATTTAAAAAATCAAATCTGTCAAAGTTTAATTTGACACCTAATTCACTTTCATATCTCAAGTAATAAAAAAGTTATGGCCATTTTCATACTCGGAAATTAGCATCTTGTTCCCTATTGATTGTCTATGGACATAACAAAAAAGCTGTGATCGTGGACAGTCAAAAGGCCATAACCTTCTTAAAAATTAAGAGAACTGAATGAAATTTTCAGTTATCATAGATTGAAGGATTCTGAAACAAATATAAAATAATCTTACTTGGATGACCTGAAATTAAATCATATAATTAGTTAGTTAACCAATTGTAGTTAATTTCAAACTTCAATTACTAGATCTAAACATCTATCCATTTCTTAATAAATGATTAACATTTTAAAATAGCCTACGTGTCCAAATAATATTCACAAATAATTCACAATAAAACATGATTTTTAAATCTCATTTACATCAATTTATAGGCCAAATGGAAGGAATTTAGTGTTCAATTGCTGTAAATTAAAGTCCATTTTAAATCAGCTTTCTAGTGGGTTCCCGTGAACACGCAGGTTTAGAACGTTCACATTGCGCTGGATTTGTGCCCTCAAATGCCCAGAAAAATACTGCGGGATACAAAGAGCTTAAAATGAACTACTCGCTATAGTAAACTTTGTATAAAGGGGTCTTAAGAAGTCCCTTTTAATGTAAAAATAAGGTACATACCTTTAATTGTTTGTTTTATAAAACCCTGGGGCTGCGAGAGGTCGCGAGTTGAGAGAGTGATTTTAAAACTATTATAACTATTATACAAGGCCATAAAAACTAATAATACCTTTTGCGACGGGGTCTTTCAGCGATTTTTCGTTAATGATTTACTAGGCTGAACATCTTCGATTGGAACAGCATAGTAAAAATCGCGTTTTAAACACGCCCCCTCTAAACAGCGCCAAAATCGCGCACACGGGCTGGGGCAGATTCTCATCGACGATTCAGGTAGGTTTTGCAACATACCTACCTATAGAGTGCTCGTACTCAAGAGCAAACCCGTGTCCCCTCCTCACCTATCCCAGCGTCGTCATCCGCACCGGGACATGCATGACACTCGCAGTGTCCTAGCAACTCGAGGACTCGCATGTCTTTGCAAAACACATGCAGAATACATGTATGTAAGACATATTGGTAGGTGTTGGAGAGTTGGGCCGAACGCCCTGTTTTCACAATGTATGGCTCTATGATTCTATGAACCCACGACTACATTTGCTGCCATCCACTCCCAATATTGTGATTCACTGAACTCGCAATACTGTCCCGGCTTTGCGTGTATCGTTATTGTTCTAGTAACCTCTAGCGAGTCGAAATTGATATTGATTCGAATCTAGTTGTATCACTGCGAGTCTAGCGAAACTTTGAAAGTTTGTTACAGCTTGTTGGATTTAGTTTGAGCTTTGGCAGAGAAGCACCGTTTTACAGAATAAGAGAAGAGAGGCCGCACTTGTTGAACGTGTTACTGTATAGCATTCAAATTCCGACATTTAAATCAGAATAGAGTGAAATTATGTAAATATATAATCTTAAATTCAGGTATTTCCACTTAGATAAAAACATCATTAGTGGTTATAGATCGTGTGGTGAAATCATGGCTGTGAATATTGTTGATACGATGCTCAGATACCACGAAGTGATGTTAATGTTCTTGTTTGTGTCTTCGTGATCCCAGGGGAAGACGATCTCGAGTAGATATGAAGCCTTTCTCTGCAACGCGCTGTCAGTTGCATTCCAGCATCGAACTCTGAGCTTCTCTCTCACGTCTCTCCAGGATGACTATATTCACCGATTATCCGTTTTATGTGCATCCTCCTATAATCCAGGCAGCAATGATTTATTACCCGATTATAGCAGTGCTTGGAATTCTTGGTAAGTAATTGGATCTATGTTATGAATCGTCAATAAAAGCCTTTTTCCTACTCCATTCTTGGCAGGTATGTGGCGTTTAGATGTCCCTGTCCTCCAATCCATTTAAAGACGACTACAGCCGTGTTTGTGAAGGGCTGAACTCAGCAATACCTCGTTTCGGTCAACTGAATAGTCCATTTTCAATAGCAAATGCTGCAGTTGGTTGAACTGATTTAATGTATTTCATTAATGTTCTGTTTGACTGAAACTTCCTGCAGTCAATAAAATATTTTGTGTTTACATTATAGTATCCATTCATCGGCTAGACACTGTTCCTATCCGGTGACACCAGGTGACGTCTCGTCCTGTATAGGTGTATTAAACCGCGCTTCCTCAACGCCTCTCAGCACACATATATCGTGAGCCGTTCGGTTGCAATAGATACACTCTGGTTTTTGATCAAACATGACCCCGGCTGCGGTACCGTTGGCCATAATGTCTCCACTGCTTCACACCAAGGTGAAGGATATTATTCATCAACATTGTAATGTTTGCCGTGGGTGTATATCCACTCTTAGCAGAAACAAACATAGTCTACTCAACGATCAATGTGCAATGTTTCATTCTCGACGCATTGTTCTGTCCTTGCGCGTAAGAAGCAGTTGCCGTCTGTAGAATCTGTGACAGAAGCGACATCGCTGCCGCAGGGATTCCATTGCACCGAGCAAACGGCTGAAGGAAGATCCCGTCTCTGTGCGACTCTGGTCAGAATCTCAGGTACGTGTATGGCGGTTCCGGTATCCTAACAATGTGTGTGTAAACAGCAATGGGGAAAATGAGGCATTTATACAATTTGTCACTGGCGAGATGTTACCGAGAGTGATAGGTCCAAGAGCGATGACTGACTGATGAATGGAAATGATAAAGTGAAAATAATCGATTTTATTGATTTACTGCGGGACGTTTCAATCAACTAGAACATGATGAACAAAACTGCAATACCTACATCGATATAATTCGATGCAAATAACTGTATCGTTTACTGTAAGCATGTCATGTTAATGAAACGAAGCGTAAATGAGTTAAAGACGTAGAAAATCACGGCTACATTTTCAGACATCCATTATAAGTTGTCCGATGGTATTTGATTTCACTATCTCCACAAATAAAACGCCGTGGCGTCTCGCTTCATTTTCAGATCACATATTTCTTCTCTAATGCAGCCCCTGCCGCGAACATCATGTTTATCCGACCCGATAAAATATTATTCCGTGTACATTCATTGTGAAACTATCATTATTTTCATTCACGCATCTATTGCGATTCCATTCGCCCGTCAACATTGGCGACAGTCCTAACAGGGGAAATGCTTTTCATTCTCGTCGCCCAACCTCAAGTCGCTGCCTCAAAAAGCCTGGCAGTTTATCAAAGACCCACACCATCCTGGCCACACACTCATCTTCCTGCTACCTTCAGGTAGAAGGTACAGGAGCATGAAGACTACAACAACCAGGTTCAGGAATAGCTACTTCCCCACAGCCATCAGGCTATCAAACCTGGCTCGGCCAAAATTCTGATTATTAATAATCCATCATCTGTAATTTGCATTTGATCAGTTTATTTATGCATGTGTGTATATATTTATATAATGGTATATGGACACACTGATCTGTTTTGTAGTAAAAGCCTACTATGTTCTGTTGTGCTGAAGCAAGGCAATAATTGCATTGTCCTATCAGTGACACATGACAATAAACTCACTTGAGCTTGAACCTTTAAACATTTTGTGCGGTGGGCCGCTCGCCCTGTCATGAATGTCTATGCTCAACTCTAATCTTAATGTGAAATCGCGTGTTATACGGGGGGACCCTGTAACCTACACTGCTCATGCACTGTGTCGATGTTTGATTCTTCCCTAACACAGCTAATGTGATATCCATTGTGATCCTGTCCCGGGGAAAGTGCGGTCTCTCCAAATGTGTATCACGCTATCTTGTGGCCATGGCTGCGGCGGATCTGTTGGTTGCTGTCATTGGCGTTTTACTTTATCGTATCAATGATCTATATTTCCCCACAACTTTTCTCTTCATGACTCAAGTGTGCTCCTTCCACCGGGCCCTTAACCACGCAGTCACAGACATCTCCGTGTGGTTAACCCTCTCGTTCACATTTGATCGATATTTGATGATTTGTTGCCACAAGCTGAGATCCAGATTTTGCACCGAGAAAACTGCAGCCAGGGTTATAGCAACTGTGTGTCCGCTGTTCTGCTGCAAAAACATCCCTTGGTACTTTGCATTCGAACCTTATATATCAGTACACAATGTAGACTGGATGTGTAATGTAAAACAAGAATGCCACATTGAACCCACATGGATATTATTCAACTGGATTCACCGATGTTTCAACCCTCTGCTCCCAATGTTCCTGATATTACTGCTCAACGCTCTAACAGTCGGGCACATTTTAAAGGCCAGTCAAGTCCGCAGGAATCTGAGAGGCAGCAAGAATTGTGCGAATCAGAATGATGCCGAGCTGGAAAGCAGAAGGAAGTCAATCATCTTGCTCTTTGCAATTTCCGGCAACTTCATTATGCTGTGGATGATGTATTTTATAGTATTCCTCTGGTCACAGATAACAAAGCGGTTTTATTCTACCGGTTTCAGTGACCCGTTGTTTATCGCGGACCAAACCAGTTCCATGCTCCTGCTTTTGAGTTGCTGCACAAACACGTGTATTTACGCGGTAACTCAGTCTAAATTCAGAGAGGAACTGAAGAGCGGGATAACATATCTGCCGAGAATTATGTCTAAATGTGTTAAGGGAGGAATCGAATGTATAAACTATAATAAATAAATCACAGCAGCATTGTCTCTCCCGTTCCATCGATGCCAGCAATATTCTCGTGTATATCTGACCTATCTCAGTGCAACATCCAAAATATCCTGAAGATTTCTCCATTTTGCTTTAGTGAACAAGTCGGCAGATTTAGGCTGGGTTGGATACTGAGCGAGCTGGTGGTCACGGGCTAAATCGTAATCATGCATGCACACAACTTAATTTAAAACCCTGTTGGTCGGGACGTTTGTTTTAGAAAGCAAAATATCTCTCCTCTCAACTTGTACATAATAATGTGTGTTCCGTCTTCAAATCTCCACAGAAGAACCTCTGCACAGAAAGACGGGTAATTATCAAGCTTCAGTTGGCGTTCAGCTTCTTGCACTCGCATTCCTCGTAGGAGCGCCCGTTGTTCAGCCACGCTGGTCATAGCCACAAACTAGACATTACTGTGAAGCTGGGAGCAACTACTTCAATGTTGAATGCCGCATGCGAGTTACAACAAGCCCTGTCCCACAGTATGAGTTCATTCCTAAAATTGTCCCGAGTTTGTCCTGATTCGAACTGGGAGATTTACGGTAATGGCCACTCGTCGTTACTCGGAGCTCTCGTGGACATTTTTCATCACGTTGAAAAATCTTCACGAGTCTTCCCGTGCTTACCTTCCGTTGGAGAGTCTTCCCGAGTACCTGCCGTTAGCGTTCAGAATCGTCCCCGAGCTCCGGCGCACCCGCTACGTTCATTCTCCGTGCTTACCACGAGTTGATTTTATTTATAAACTCGGGAGAGCTCTTGGAATGAACTCGCACCGTGGGACAGGGGTAAGCTGCAGGAGTGCAGTCCAGGGATTTAGGTCAGGAATAATATCTCAGCCTGGATCCGCTCCGACTGTCAAAGGTCATGTCCACACATCCGACATCAGCTCGCTGTTATATTCCCGCTTTCAAATAAACCGTCCCAGATTCTCCCGTTTATCTGTACAGTGGGGGGAAAGCTAATGGACAATTCACTAATTGGCAGGTTCACAGGTCACCCGTGGAGCCAATTTGTGATTATTAGCCTCACTCTAAAAATAGAGGAAACCGAAAGGTCTGGGTAGGATTGGGAAGGAAAATTAAAGCATGCAGCAAGCTGGAGACCAGGTTGGTTCACGCGGGCTGAGCGAAGTTGTTCCGCCAATCGATCGCCCAGTCTGCGTTTGGTCTCGCCAATGTATAAGCGTCCACATGTTGAACAACAGATACATTAGATGAGGTTGGAGAAGGTACAAGTGAACATCTGTCTAGCCTAAAAGGACTGTGGGGATACCTGGACAGAGTCGAAGGAGGAGTTATAGCGACAGGTGTTGCATCGTCTGCGGTTACAGGGGAAGGTACCTGGGTGGGAAAGGCGGGGGTGGAGGGAGCGGATGAGTTACCCAGGGAGTTGCGGAGTGAAATGTCCCAGCATGTAGTCTCCTAATCTGAGGGAATACATTCTTGCCATAGAGGGAGAGCAGAGAAGGTTCACCAGACTGATACCTGGGATGTCAGGACTTTCATATGAATTAAGAATGTATAGACCCGGCTTGTACTCGTTAGAAGTTAAAAGATTCTGGGGGATTGGACAGGCTAGATGCAGGAAGATTGTTCCCGATGTTGGGGAAGTCCAGGACAAGGGTTCACAGCTTAAGGATAAGGGGGAAATCCTTTAAAACCGAGATGAGAAGAACATTTTTCACACAGAGAGTGCTGAATCTCTGGAACTCTCTGCCACAGAGGGCAGTCGAGGCCACAGTTCATTGGCTATATTTAAGAGGGAGTTAGATGTGGCCCTTGTGGCTATGGGGATCAGGGGGTATGGAGAGAAGGCAGGTACAAGATACTGAGTTGGATGATCAGCCCTGATCATATTGAATGGCGTATGGTGCAGGCTCGAAGGGCCGAATGGCCTACTCCTGCACCTAATTTCTATGTTTCTATATGTCTATGATATGGGGAGAACGCAGGAACGGGTTACTGATTGGGGATGATCAGCCATGATCACATTGATGTCGGACCCTTGACTGGATTTTGCGGCGGCCGAACTTGCGGTCCTCGCTCGGTGCCTGGTGGATCTGCCTCTGCCAACTACCCCTTCCCCTCTATCCCCTCCCCCTCCCTACCTACCCCCTTCCCCTCCCCATCTACCCCTCCCCCTCCTTATCAACTCCTCTTACTCCCTATCTACCCCTCCCTATCTACCGCCTCCCCCTCGATCTCTGTCCCCCTGCCTCTCTGCCCCCTCCCTCTCTCTCCTCCCTCTCTTCCCCCTCCCTCTCTATCCCCTCCCACTCTGCCACCTCTCTCTCAGTCCACACTCCCTCCCTGTCTCCTCCCTCTCTGTCACTTCTCCCTCTCTTCCCCCTCCCTATCTGCCCCCTCCCTCTCTTCCGCATCCCTCTCTGCCCCCTCTCTCTGCCCTCTCCCTCTCTTTAACCTCCCTATCTGCCTCCTCCCTCTCACCCCCCTCCCTCTCTTCCTCCTCCCTCTCTGCCCCCGGCCCTCTCACACCCCTCCCTCTCTGTCACCTCCCTCTCTGGACCTCTATCTCTGATCCCCCTCGCTGTCCCCTCCCTCTCTGCCCCCTCTCTCTCTGCTCCCCTCCCTCTCTGGCCCCCTCCACCTCTGCCTCCTCCCTCTCAGCCCTCCTACCTCTGTGTTCTTCTGCCTCTCTGTCTCCTCCCTCTCAGCGCCCCTCCATCTTTGCTCTCCTTCCTCTCTGCACCCTAACTCTCTGACCCCCTCTCTGCTTCCGTCCCTCTCAGCCCCCCCTCCCTCTCTATCCCCTCCCTCTCTGAACTCTCCGTCTCTGGCGCCTCCCTCACTGTCCCTTCTCCCTCTCTGTCCCCCTCCCTCTCTGATCCTCCCCGCTCTCTCCCCCTCCCTCTCTGCCTCCTCCCTCTCTGACCCCCTCTCTACTCCCGTCCTTCTCAGCCCCCCCCCCCCTCCCTCTCGATCCCCTCCATCTCTGAACCCTCCCTCTCTGGCTCCTCCCTCACTGTCCCTTCCCCCTTCCTCTCTGCCCCCTCTCTCTCCCCCTCTCTCTGGCCCCTCCCTCTCTGACTCCTCCCTCTCTGCCTACTCCCTCTCTGCCCTCAAACCTCTCTGTCCCTACTCCCTCTCTGGCCCATCTCCCTCTGTCCTCCTCCCTCTCTCCCCGCTCCCTCTCTACCCTCTACCTCACTGCCGCCTCCCTATCTGCCCTTCCATCTCTGAATTCTCCCTCTCTGCCCTATCCCTCTCTGTCTTTACTCCCTCTCTGGCCCGCCTCCCTCTGTCCCCCTCCCTCTCACCCCCCTCCCTCTCTTCCCCTTCTCTCTCTGCCCCCGTCTTATCTGCATCCTCCCTCTCTGCCCCTCCCTCTCTGCGCTCCCTCTCTGCCCCCTCCCTCTCAGTCCCTTCTGCTCTCTTCCCCCTCCCTCTCTGTCCCCCTCCCTCTTTTCCCCCTCCCTCTCTGCCGCCTCTCTCTCTGTCCCATCCCTCTCATTCCCTCCCTCTCTGCTTCCTCCCTCTCTGTCTCCTCTCCATCTCTGCTCCCCCTCCCTCTCTGCCGCCTCTTCTGTGCCGCCTCCTTCGCTGTGCGCTCTTCCTCTCTGCCCCCTCCCGGTCTGCGCCTTCCCTCTCTGTTCCACCTCCCTCTCTGACCTCGCCCTCTCTGCCGACTCCCTCTCTTCATCCTCCCTCTCTGCCCTCTCCCTCTCTGCCAAATCACTATCTGCTTCCTCCCTATCCCCCCTCTCTGCCCTTCTCCTTATCTTCCCCTATCCCTCTTTGACCCCTCCCTCTCTGCTCTCACTCTCTTCCCTCCCTCTCTGACCCCCTCCTTCTCTTCCCCTTCCCCCTCTGCTCCCCTCCCTCTCTTCCCTCCCTTCCCTCTCTATCTCCTCCATCTCTGCCCCCTTCCTCTCTGTCCGACCTCCCTCTCTGTCCCCCCTCCCTCTCTGTGGCCCCTCCCTCTCTGCGCCTCCCACTCTGCCCTTTTCCTCTCTGCCCCCTCCCTCTCTGCCCCCTCCCTCTCTGCCCCCTCCCTCTCTGCCGCCTCCCTCTATGCTCCCTCCCTCTCTGCCTCATCCCTCTCTGTCCCATCCCTCTCTGCGCTCCCTCTCTGCCCCCTCCCTCTCTGTCCCCTCCCTCTCTGTCCCCTCCCTCTCTGCCCTCTCCCTCACTACCCCCTCCCTCTCTGTCCTCCCTCTCTGCCCCCTCGCTCTCTGACTTCGTTCTCTTCCCCCTCCCTCTCGTCCCCCTCCCTCTCTGCGCCCTCCACCTCAACCCCCTCCCTCTCTGCCCCGTCGTTCTCTCCACCCTCCCTCTCTGTCCCCCCACCCTCTCTGCATCCTCCCTCTCCGACCTCCTTCTCTTCCCCCTCCCTCTCTACCTCCTCCCTGTCTTCCCCCTCCCTCTCTTCTTCCTCTCTCTCTTCCCTTTCCCTCTCTGCTACCTCCCTATCTCCTTCCTCCCTCTCCCCTCCCACCCTGCCCTCTCCCTGTCTGTCACCCCTTCCTCTGTGACCCCTCCCTCTCTGCCCTCTGCCTCTCTTCCCCCTACTTCTCTGCACCTCCCTCTCTGCCCCTTCCCTCGCTTCCCGCTCCCTCTCTGCCCCCTCCCTCTCTGCCCCCTCCCTCTCTGATCCCTCGCTCTCTGTCCTTCTCCCTCTCTGGTCCCTCTCTCTCTGCCTTCTCCCTCTCTTCCCCCTCCCTCTCTGCCCTAACTCCCTCACTCCCACACCCTCTCAGCCCCTTCCCTCTCTGATAGCCCCTCTCTGCCCACTCTCTCCCTGTCCCTCTCTCTCTGAACCCCCCTCGATGTTCTCCTCCCTCTCTGCTCCCCTCCCTCTCTGTTTCCTCCCTCTCTGAACCTCCCTCAATGCCCTCACCCTCTCTGCCGCCTCCCTGTGTTCCCCCTCCCTCTCTGTCCGCTATCCCTATCAACTCCTCCCTCTCTGTCCCACTCCCTAACTTTCCCCGTCCCTATCTCCCCACCTCCTATCTGCCTCCTCCCTCTCTGCTCCCTCCCTTTCTGCCCCCTTCTCCCTCTCTGCTCCCCTCCCTCTCTGTCCCCTCCCTCTCTGAATTCTTCCTCTATACACCCTCCCTCTCTGATCCCCCTCTCTGATTCCACTCTCAGCCCCTTCCCTCTCTGCTCCCCTCCCTCTCTACTCCTCCCTCCCTCTCTGCCGGCCTCCCGCCCTGGATGCTCCCTCTCTACCCCAACCCTCTCTGATCCGCCTCGCTGCCCCTCCCTCTCTTCTTCCTCCCTCTCTGAGCACTCCTCGCTGCGTTCTCCCTCTCTGACCCCTACCTATCTACCCCTCCCTCTCTGCACCCTCCCTCTCTGCCCCCCGCCCTCTCTACCCCCTTCCTATCTGACCCCCTCCTCTCTACCCCCTCCCTCTCTACCCCTCCCTCTCTGCCTCCTCCCTCTCTGGCTCCTCCCTCTCTGTCCTCCCTCTCTGAACCCCCTTTCTGCCACTCCCTCTCTGTTTACTCCCTCTCTGTGACCTCCCTCTCTACCCCCTCCCTCTCTTACCCCTCCTTCTCTACACCCTCCCTCTCTGCCTCCTCCCTGTCTGCCCCCTCCCTCTCTGTCCACCCTCCTTCACTACCGCCTCCCTCTCTTCCCTCTCCCTATTTGCCTTCTCCCTCTCTGGCACTCCCTCACTGTCCCTTCTCCCTCTCTGGTGCCCTCCCTCTCTGATCCTCCCCGTTCTGTCCCCCTTGCTCTCTTCCGCCTCCCTCTCTGCCCCCTCCCTCTCTGACTCCTCCCTCTCTGCCCTCTCCTTATCTGCCCTCTCTCTCTCTGTCCCCTCACTCTATGCCCCCGCCATCTCTTTCTCCTCCTTCTGTACCCCCTCCCTCTCTGACTCCTCCCTTTCTGCCCCTCTCCCTCTCTCCCCCTCCCTCTCTACCCTCTCCCTCTCTGCTGCCTCCTATCTTCCCCATCCCTCTCTGACCCGTCACTCTCTGCCCTCTCCTTATCTGCCCTCTCTGCTCCCTCCCTCTCTTCCCGCAACCTCTCTGCTTCCTCTCTATCTGCTCCCTCCCCCTCCGTCTCCCTCTCTGCCCTCTCCCTCTCTGTGCCCCTCCCTCTGTGACTCTACCTCTCTTTCCTCCCCCTCTCTTCCCCCACTCCCTCTCTGCTCCCTCCCTCTCTGTCCTCTCCCTCTCTGCCCCATCCCTCTCTGCACCCTCCCTCTCTGCCCCCTCCCTCGCTTCTGCCTCCCTCTCTGCCCCTTCCCTCTCTGCCCAGTCCCTCTCTGTCAACTCCCTGTCTTTCCCCTCCCTCTCAGCCCCCCTCCCTCGCTGATCCTCCCCGCTCTGTCCCCCTTGTTCTCTTCCCTTTCTCTCTGCCTTCTCCCTCTCTGCCCTCTCCCTCTCTGCCCCCTCACTCTCTTCCCCCTCCCTCTCTGCCCTCCCTCTCTTCCCCCTCCCTCTATTTCTCCTCCCTCTCTGCTATCTCCCACTCTGCCCAGTCCCTCTCTGACTACTCACTCTCTGCCCACTCCCTCTCTGTCCCCACCCTCTCAGCCCCCCTCCCTCTCTTCTATCCTCCCTCTCTGCGCCCTCCCCCTCTGTTCTCTACCTCTCAGTCCCCCTCACTCTCTGGTCCCCTCCCTCTCTGCCCTATCTCCCTCTGGCTTCTCCCTCTCAGCCCCCTTCCTCTCTGCTCCCCTCTATCTCTGATCCCTCGCTCTCTGCCCCTCTCCCTCTCTGGCCGCTCCCTCTCTGCCCCCTCCCTCTCTGCCCCCTCCCTCTCTTCCCCCTCCCTCTCTGCCCTATCTTCCTCTCTCCCCCCTCCTTCTCAGCCCCATCCCTCTCTGATACCCCCTCTCTGCCCACTCCCTCTCTGACCCCCCTCTCTGAATCCCCCTCGATGTCCTCCTCCCCATCTGCACCCCTCGCTCCCTGCCCCTCCCTCTCTGATCCCCCTCGCTTCTCCCCATCCCTCTCTGCGCCTCTCCCTCTCTGCCCCTCCCTCACTCTCTGCCGTCCTCCCTCTCTGCCTCCTCCCTCATTTCCCCCACCCTCTCTGATTCCCCCTCTCTGCCCCCTCCCTCTCTACCCCCTCCCTCTCTGAGCACCCCTCGCTGCGTTCTCCCTCTCTGCCCCCTCCCTCTCTGTTCCCCCTCCCTCTCTGCACTCCTACCTCTCTTCTCCCGCCCTCTGTACCCCCACCCTATCTGTTTGCTCCTCTCTATCCCTCCCTCTCTGACCCTCCCTCTCTGCTTCCTTCCTCTGTCTCTCCCTCTCTGATCTCCCTCTATGCCCCTCCCTCTCTGTCCCCTTCCTCTCTTCCCCCTTCCTCTCTACCCCCTCCCTCTCTGCCCCCTTCCTCTCTGCTTCCTCCCTCTCTACCTCCTCCCTCTCTGCCCCTGCCTCTCTGCTCCCTCCCTCTCTACCCCCTCCCTCTCTACCCCCTCCCTCTCTATCTCCTTCCTCTCGACCCCCTCTCTCTCTGCTGTGCTCCCTCTCTGCCCGCTCCCTCTCTGCCCCCACCCTCTCTGCCGCCTCCCTCTCTGTACACCCTCCCTCACTACCGCCTCCCTCTCTTCCCTCTCCCTCTCTGGCGCCCCCCTCACGGACCCTTCTCCCTCTCTGTCCCCCTCCCTCTCTGATCCTCCCCGCTCTGTCCCCTTGCTCTCTTCCCCCTCCCTCTCGGCCCCCTCCCTCTCTGACCCCTCCATCTCTGCTCTGCCTCTCCGCCCCCTCCCTCTCTCCCCCTGCCTCTCTACCCTCTCCCTCTCTGCCTCCTCCCTATCTTCCCCCTCCCTCTCTGACCCCTCCCTCTCTGCCCTCTCCCTCTCTGTCCCAACTCCCTCTCTGGCTCACTCCCCTCTCCCCCCCTCCCTCTCTTCCCTCTCCCTCTCTTTCGCTCGCTCTCTTCCTTCTCCCTCTCTGCCCCCTCCCTATCTGCATCCTCCCTTTCTGCCCCCTCCCTCTCTGCGCTCCTTCTCTGCCTACTCCCTCTCTGTCCCTTCTGCTCTCTGCCCCCTCCCTCTCTGTCTCCTCTCCCTCTCTTTCCCTCCCTCCCTCTCTGCCCCCTCCCTCTCTGCCCCTTCTCCCTCTCTGGCCCCCTCCCTCTCATCCCCCTCCGTCTCCGTCCCCTTCGTCTCTGCGCTTTCCCACTCTGACCTCTCCCTCTCTGCCTTCTCACTCTCTACCCCTCCTTCTCTGTCCTCCCTCTCTGCCGCCTCCCTCTCTGCCCTCCCTCTCTGCCCCATCGCTCTCTGTCCCATCCCTCTCTGCCCTCCCTCTCAGCCCCGTCCCTCTCTGTCTCCCCTCCCTCTCTTTCCCCCCTCCCTCTCTGCGCCCTCCAACTCTGCTTTCTCCCTCTCTGCTCCCTCACTCTCTGCCCCCTCCCTCTCTGTCCTCCCTCTCTTCCCCTCCCTCTCCGCCTCCTCCCTCTCTGCCTCCTCCCTCTAGGATTTTCCTCTCTTCCCCCTCCCTCTCTGCTCCCCCACTATCTCTGCCCTTTCCCTCTCTGCTTCCTCCCTTTTTACCCCCCTCTCTGTGCCCCCACCCCCTCTGGCCCCTCTCTCTACCCCCCTCCCTCTCTGACCCTCCCCGCTTTGGTCTTCTTGGTCTCTACCCCCTCGATCTCTGCCCCTCACTCTCTGCCCCCTTCCTCTCTCCCCCCTTCCTCGCTACCCTCTCCCTATCTGCCTCCTCCCTCTCTGTCCTCTCCCTCTCTGACCACTCCCTATCTGTCCTCTACCTCTCTGTCCCTACCTCCCCTCTGTCGCACCTCCCTCTCTCCCCCTCCCTCTCTTCCACCTCCCTCTCTTTCCACCATCTCTTCCCCCTCCCTCTCTTCCCACTCCCTATCTGCATCCTCCCTTTCTGCCACCTCCCTCTCTGCGCTCCCTCTCTTCCTCCTCCCTCTCTGTCCCTTTTCCTCTCTTCCCCCTCCCTCTCTGTCCCCCCTCCCTCTCTGTCCCCCTCCCTATCTTCCCCCTCCCTCTCTGTCCACTCTCCCTCACTAACGCCTCCCTCTCTACTTCCTCCCTCTCTGACCCCTCTGTCGGTGGCCCCTCCCTCGCTGTCCCTTCTTCCTCTCTGCGCTCCACCCCCTCTCCTCCCTCTCTTCTCCCTCCCACTCTTCCCCACCCTCTCTTTCCCCTGCCTCTCTGCCCCTTCCCTATCTGCATCCTCCCTTTCTTCCCCCTCCCAATCTGCGGTCCCTCTCTGCCCCCTCTGTCTCTGTCCCTTCTGCTCTCTTCCCCCTCCATCTCTGCCTCCTCCTTCTCTTTTTCCCCCTCCCTCTCTGCCTCCTCCCTCTCTGCCCCTTCTCCCTCTCTGGTCCCCTCGCTCTCTGCCCCGCCCTCTCTACTTCCTCCCTCTCTGTCTCCCCTCGCTCTCTGCCCCCGTCCTCTCTGCCTTCTCCCTCTCTGTCTCCCCTCCATCTCTGGCCCCCCTACCTCTCTGCCGCCTCTTCTCTGCCCCCTCCTTCTCTGTGCCCCTCCCTCTCTTCCCCGCCTCTCTGCCGCCTCCCTCTCTGCGGCCTCCCTCTCTGTTCCTCCTCCTTCTCTGCCCTCTGCCTCTCTGCCACCTCCCTCTCTGTCAACTCACTATCTGCTCCCTCCCTCTCTCCCCCCTCTCTGCCCTTCTCTCTATCTTTCACCTCCCTCTCTGGCCTCTCCCTATCTTCCCACTCCCTCTTTGACCCCTCCCTCTCTGCTCTCACTCTCTGCCCTCTCCCTCTCCGACCGCCTCCCTCTCTTGCCCCTCCCTCTCTGCTCCTCTCCCTCTCTTCCCCCCTTACCTCTCTATCTCCTCCCTCTCTGGCCCCTCTCTCTCTGTCCGTCCTCCTTCTCTGCCCCATCCCTCTCTGTCCCATCGCTCTCTGCCCTCCCTCTCTGCCCCGTCCCTCTCTGTCTCCCCTCCCTCTCTGCCCCCCTCCCTCTCTGCGTCCTCCCACTCTTCCCTCTCCCTCTCTGCCCCCACACTCTCTTCTTTCTCCCTCTCTGTCCTCCCTCTCTACCCCCTCCCTCTCTGCACCTCCCTTTCTACCCCCTACCTCTATACCCCCTCCCTCTCTGCCTCATCCTTCTCTGCCTCATCCTTCTCTGCCTCCTCCCTTTAGGACCTCCCTCTCTTCCCCCTCCCTCTCTGCTCCCCCCAACCTCTCTGCCCTTTCCTCCCTGCCTCTTTCCTCCTTTTCCCCTCCCTCTCTGTCCTCCTCTCTGCCCCCTCTCTCTCTGCCCCCTCTCTCTCCACCCCCTCCCTCTCTGCCCCGTCCCTCTCTGGTTCCTCACTTTCTGTCCCCTCTTTCTCTGCTAACTCCCTATCTGCTCCCCTCTCCCACCTCCTTCTCTGCCCTCCCTCTCCCCCCTCCCTCACTTCCCCCTCCCTGTCGGCCCCCTCCCTCTCTGCACCCCCCACTCTCCCCCTCCCTCTCTGCTACCGCCCTATCTGCTCCCTCGCTCTCCTCTCTTCTTTCTCCCTCTCTGTGCTCCCTCCCTCTGTGACCTCTACCTCTCTTTCCTCTCCCTCTCTTCCCCACTCCCTCTCTACCCCTTCCTCTCTGCCCTCTTCCTCTCTGCCCCCTACCTCTCTGCACCCTCCCTCTATGCCCCCTCCCTCGCTTCTCCCTCCCTCTCTGCCACTTCCCTCTCTGGCCACTCCCTCTCTCTTACCTCTCCCTCTCAGCCCTCCTCCCTCTCTTCTCCCCTCCCTCTCTGCGTCCTCCCTCTCTGTGACCCCCCTCTCAGCCCCTCTCCCTCTCTGCTCTCCTCCCTGTCTGCACCCTCCCTCTCTGATGCTCCGCTCTCTGGCCTCCTCCCTCTCTGGCTTCTCCCTCTCAGCTCTCCTCCCTCTCTGTCCCCTCCCTCTCACCCCCCTCCCTCTCAGCCCCATCCCTCTCTGAACCCCCTCTCTGCCCACTCCCTCTCTGTCCCTCCCTCTCTGATCCCCCTCGAAGACCTCCTCCCTCTCTCCTTGCCTCCCTCTCTGCTCCCCTCCCTCTCTGACCCCCCACTCTCTGATCCCTCGATCTCTGCTCCTCTACATCTCTGGCTCCTCCCTCACTCCCCCTCCCTCTCTTCCGCCTCCCTCTCTGCGCCCCCCTCTCTGACCTATCTCCATCTCCCCCCCCTCTCAGCACCATCCCTCTCTGACACCCCCTCTCTGCCCAATCCCTCTCTGTCCCTCCCTCTGTGAACCCCCCTCGATGTCCTCCTCCCCTCCCTCTCTGTACCGCTCCCGCTCTGAAACCCCCTCTCTGCCTCCTCCCTCTCTGCCGTCTACTCTCTGTCCCCCCTCCCTATCAACCCCTCCCTCTCTGGCCCCCTGACTATCTTCCCCTTCCCTATCTGCCCCCTTCCTATCTGTTCACTCCCTCTCTGTTCCCCTCCCTCTCGGTCACTCCCTGCCTGCCCCTCCCCCTCTCTACACCCTCCCTCTCTGATCCCCCTCTCTGAGCCCCCCTCAGCCTCCTCCCTCTCTGTCCCTCCCTCTCTGACCCCCCTCTCTTCCCCCTCCCTCTATGCACCTCTCCCTCTCTGTCCGTCCCTCCCTCTCTTCCCGCCTCCCTCTCTGTCCGTCGCTCCCTCTCTTCCCGCCTCCCTCTCTGTCCACTCCCTCTCTACCCCCACCCTCACTGATCCGCCTCGCTTACCCCCTCTCTCTCTCTACCTCCTCCCTCTCTGACCCCCAAACTCACTATATCCTCCCTCTCTACCGCTTCCCTCTCTACCCCTCCCTCTCTGATACCCTCTCTTCCCCCTCCCTCACTACCTCCCCCCTCTCTGAGCAACCCTCTCTGCGTTATCCCTCACTTTTCTTCTCCTCCCTGCCCCCTCCCTATCTTTCCCCCTCCTGACTTCCCCCTCCCTCTCTGCACCCCTCCCTCTTTTACCCTCCCACACTTCCGTCTCCTCTCTACCCCTCCCTCTCTACCCCACCCTCTCTGCCCCCTCCCTCTCTGTCGCCCTCCTCTCTACCCCCTCCCACACTTCGGCTTCCTCTCTACCCCCAACCTCTTCCCCTCCCTCTCTGCCGCCTCCCACTCTGTCTCTCCCTCTCCGATCCCCCTCTCTGCCTCCTCCTCTCTGTCCCCTCCCTCTCTGTCCCCTCCCTCTCTGTCCCCTCCCTCCCTACCCCCTCCCTCTCTGCACCCTCCCTCTCTGCCTCCTCCCTCTCTGCCCCCTCCCTGTCTGCCCTCTTCCTCTCCTCTCCCTCCCTTTCTTCCCCCTCCCTCTCTGCTACCTCCCTATCTGCTTCCCACCTCTCCCCCCTCCTTCTCTGCCCTCCCTCTCTGCCCCCTCCCTCTCTTCCCCCTCGCTGTCTGCTCCCTCCCTCTCTTCCCCCTCCCTCTCTCCCCTCTACCTCTCTGCTACCTCCCTGTCTGCTCTCTCTCTCTCCCCCTCCCTCTCTGCCCTCTCCCTCTCTGTTCCCCTCCCTCTGTGACCCGTACCTCTCTGACCTCTCCCTCTCTTCCTCCACTCCCTTTCTTTCCCCTCCCTCTCTGAGCTCTCCCTCTCTGCTCCTAACTCTCTGCACCCTCCGTCTCTGCCCCTCCCTCGCTTCCACCTCCCTCTCTGCCCCTCCCTCTCTGCCCCTCCCTCTCTTCCCCCTCCCTCTCTGTCCCTCCTCTCTGCCCCCTCCCTCTCTTCAGCCTCCCTCTCTGCCCCCTCCCTCGCTTCCCCCTCCCTCTCTGCCCCCTCCCACTCTGCCCCCCTCCCTCTCTGGCTCCTCCCTCTCTGCCCCCTCCCTCTCATCCTTTTCCCTCTCTGCCCGCTCCCTCTCTGCCCCCTCCCTCTCTGCTCCTCCCTCTCAGCCCCCCTCCCTCTCTGCTCCCCTTCCTCTCAGCGTCCTCCCTCTCTGCCCCCTCCCTCTCATCCTGCTCCCTCTCTGCCCGCTCCCTCTCTGCCCCCTCCCTCTCTTCCCCCTCCCTCTCAGCCCTTCTCCCTCTCTGCTCCCCTTCCTCTCTGCGCCCTCCCTCTCTGTCTCCTCCCTCTCAGCCTTCCTCCCTCTCTGCTCCCCTGCCTCTATGCCCCCTCGCTCTCTGATGCCCCGCTCTCTGGCCTCCTCCCTCTCTGGCTTATCCCTCTCAGCACCCCTCCCTCTCTGCTCCCCTCCGTCCCAGCCCCCTCCCTCACTTCGTCCTCCCGCTCTTCCCCCTCCCTCTCTGTCCCCCTCCCTCTCTGGCCCCATTCCTCTCTGACCCCGTTCTCTGCCCACTCCCTCTCTGTACCTCCCTCTCTGATCACTCGATGTCCTCCTCCCTCTCTGCCGCCTTTCTCTCTGCCCCCCTCCATCTCTTCCCCCTCCCTATCTTCCCCCTTATTATCTGCCCCTCCCTCGCTGAACCCTCCCTTTCTACCCCCCTCCCTCTCTTCTTTCCTCCCTCTCTGTCCCCTCCCTCTCTTCCCCCTCCCTCTCTACACCCTCCCTCTCTGAATCCCCTGTCTGATCCCTCTCTCAGCCCCCTCCCCCTCAGCCCACTCCCTCTCTGAACCCCCTCGCCTCCCCCCTCGCTCTCTGCTCTCTCCATCTGTGCCACTCCCTCCCTCTCTCCCCACCTCCCTCTCTTCCCACTCCCTCTCTACCTACTCCCTCTCTGTCCCCCAAACTCTCTGCTTTCCTCCCTCTCTACCCCCTCCCTCTCTGAATCCCCTCTCTGAACCCCCTCTCAGCCCCCTCCATCACTACCCCCTCCCTCTCTGATCCCCTCTCTGAACCCCCCTCTCAGCCCCCTCCCTCTCTGCGTTCTGCCTCTCTGCCCCCTCCTCTATAACCCCTTCCTCTCTGCACCCCTTCCTCTCTACCCCCCGCCCTCTCTACCCCCTCCATATCTGCCCCGCTCATCGCTACCACCACCCTTTCTGCACCCCTCCCTCTCTCCCTCCTCCATCTCAGGCTCTCACTCTCTGAGCCCCCTCTCTGCCCCCTCCCTCTCTGTCCCCTCCCTCTCTGTCCCCTCTCTCTCTGCCCCCTCCCTCTCTACCCCCTCCCTTTCTACCCCCTCCCTGTCTGCACCTTCCATCTCTGCACCCTCCCTCACTTCCCCATCCCTCTCGACTCCCTACCTCTCTTCCGCCTCCCTCTCTGCACCCTCCCTCTCTGCACCCTATCTGTCCCCATCGCTCTCTGCCCCCTCCCGCTCTGCCCCCTATCTGATCCCCCCTCTCTTCCCCCTCCCTCTCTGCTCCTCCCTCTCTGCCCCTCCCTCTCTGCCCCTTCCCGCTCTTCCTCCTCCCTCTCTTCCCCCTCCCTCTCTTTCTTCTCCTCTCTTGCCCCTCTCTCTCTGTCCCCTCCCTTTCTTCCCCCTACTCCCTTCCCCCTCCCTCTCTGCCCCTCCCTCTCTTCCCCCTCCCTATCTGCATTCCCTCCCTCTCTGCCTCTTCCCTCCCTGCCCCCTATCTATCACCAACCCTCTCTGCTCCCTCCCTCTCTTACCCCTCTCTGAACCCCCCTCTCTGCCGCCTCCCTCTCTAACCCCCCTCTCTGGATCCCCTCCCTCTCTCCCCCCTCTCTGTCCACATCCCTCTCTGACCCCCCTCTGCATCAACTCCCTGTCTGTTCCCTCGCTCTCTTCCCCCTTCCTCTCTGTCCCCTCCCTCTCTTCCCCCTCCCTCTCTGCCCCCTCCCTCTCTGCCCCCACCCTCTCTGCCCCTCCCTCTCTGCCCCCTCCCTCTCTGCATCCTCTCTCTCTACCCCGCTCTCATCCCCTCCCTCTCTACCCCCTCTCTCTCTACCCCCTCCCTCTCTGCTCCTCCCTCTCTTCCCCCCTCCCTCTCTGCCCCCCCTCCCTCTCTGACCCCTCCCTCACTCTCCCCCTCTCTCTCTCGCCCTCCCTCTCTCTCCCTCCCTCTCTCGCCCCTCCCTCTCTCTCCCCCTCCCTTGCTCACCCCTCTCGCTCTACTCCTCCCCTCACTGCCCCGCTCCCTCTCTGCCCCATCTCTGTTCCCCCTCCCTCTCTTCCACTCCCTCTCTGCCCCCTCCCGCTCTACCCCTTCCTCTCTGCCCCCTTCCTATCTGACCCCTCCCTCTCTACCTCCTTCCTATCTGCTATCTCCCTCTCTACCCCCTCCCTCTCTGCTTCCTCACTCTCTGCCCCCTCCCTCTCTGCCCCCTCCCTCTCTGCGCCCACCCTCTCTGCCCCCTTCCTCTCTTTACCCTCCCTCTCTGCCACCTCCCTCTCTTCCCCCTCTCTGTCCCCATCCCTCTCTGTCCTCTTCCTCTCTGCTCCCACTCTGAGCCCCCTATCTGCATCCACTCCCTCTCTTCTCCCTCCCTCTCTGCCCCTCCCTCTCTGGCCCACTCCCTCTCTGCATCTCCTCTCTGCATGTCCTCCCTCTCTGTCCCTCTCCCTCCCTGTCCCCCTCCCTCTCTGGCCCCACTCCCTCTCTGCCTCCTACCTCTCTGCCCCCTTCCTCTCTGCCCCCATCCTTCTCTGCCCCCTCCCTCTCTGCCCCTTCTCTGAACCCCCTCTCTGCCCCCTCCCTCTTTATCCCCTCCCTATCTTTCCCCCTCCCTCTCTTCCCCCTCCCTCTCTGTCCCCTCCCTCTCTGCCCCTCTCTGCCCCTCCCTTTCCACCCCCTCCCTCTCTCTCCCCTCCCTCTCTGCCCCCTTCCTCTCTGATTCCCCCCTCTCTGCATATTCTCCCTCTCTGCCCCCTCCCTCTCTGCTCCCTCCCTCTCTGCCCCCTCTCTGCCCTCCCCCCTCTCTGCGCTTTCCCTCTCTGCATCCCCTCCCTCTCTGCCCCCCTCCCTCCCTGCCCCCTTCCTCTCTGGCCCATCCCTCTCTGCGTCCTCCCTCTCTGCCCCCATCCTTCTCTGCCCCATCCCTCTCTGCCCCTTCTCTGAACCCCCTCTCTGCCCCCTCCCTCTTTATCTCCTCCCTATATTTCCTCCTCCCTCTCTTCCCCCTCCCTCTCTATCCCCTCCCTCTCTGCCCCTCTCTGCCCCTCCCTCGCCACCCCCTCCCTCTCTCTCCCCTCCCTCTCTGCCCCCTTCCTCTCTGATTCCCCCTCTCTGCATATTCTCCCTCTCTGCCCCCCTCCCTCTCTGCTCCCTCCCTCTCTGCCCCCTCTCTGCCC
>JAWMAR010005205.1:0-33765 GCA_036785375.1 Leucoraja ocellata | reverse complement strand
GGGAGTATGTGAGGGGGAGAGTGTGTGGGGGGAGAATGTGTGGGAGAGTGTGTGAGGCGGAGAGTGTGGGGGAGAGTGTGTGGGGGAGAGTGTGAGGGGGAGAGTGTGGACGAGAGTGTGAGGGGGAGAGTGTGTGATGGAGAGTGTGAGGGGGTGAGTGTGAGGGGGGAGAGTGTGTGGGGGAGAGTGTGTGGGGGAGAGTGTGAGGGGGAGAGTGTGAGGGGGGAGAGTGTGAGGGGGAGTGTGTGGGGGGAGAGTGTGAGGGGGAGTGTGTGGGGGGAGAGTGTGGGGAGAGAGTGTGGGGGGGTTGAGTGTGAGGAGGAGAGTGTGTGGGGGAGAGTGTGAGGGGGAGAGTGTGAGGGGAGTGTGTGGGGGGAGAGTGTGTGGGGGGAGAGTGTGTGGGGGAGAGTGTGGGGGAGAGTGTGTGGGAGAGAGTGTGAGGGGGAGAGTGTGGGGGAGAGTGTGAGGGGGAGAGTGTGAGGGGGAGAGTGTGGGGGGTTGACTGTGGGGGGAACAGTGTGAGGGGGAGAGTGTGGGGGAGAGTGTGGGGGGGTTGAGTGTGAGGGGGAGAGTGTGGGGGGACAGTGTGAGGGGGAGAGTGTGAGGGGGAGAGTGTGAGGGGGAGAGTGTGAGGGGGAGAGTGTGAGGGGGAGAGTGTGGGTAAAGAGTGTGAGGGAGAGAGTGTGAGGGGGAAAGTGTGGGTAAAAAGTATGAGGGAGAGAGTGTGAGGGGGAGAGTGTGAGGGGGGAGAGTGTGAGGGGGAGAGTGTGGGGGGCAGAGTGTGGGGGGAGAGTGTGGGGGAGTGTGTGGGGGAGAGTGTGGGGGGAGAGTGTGTGGGGGAGAGTGTGAGGGGTAGAGTGTGAGGGGGAGTGTGTGGGCGCAGAGTGTTGGGGGAAGAGTGTGTGGAAGAGAGTGTGGGGGTGAGTGTGAGGGGAGAGTGTGTGGTGGGAGTGTGTGGGGGGAGTGTGTGGGAGAGAGTGTGGAGGAGAGTGTGAGGCGAGAGTGTGTGGGGGATTAGTGTGTGTGGGGACTGTGTGGGGGAGTGTGTGGGGGAGTGTGTGGGAGTGTGTGTGGGGGAGTGTGTGGGGGAGTGTGTGGGGGAGTGTGTGGGGGGAGTGTGTGGGAGAAGTGTGTGGGAGAGAGTGTGGGGGAGAGTGTGTGGGAGAGAGTGTGGGGGAGAGTGTGAGGGCGAGTGTGTGGGAGCAGAGTGTTGGCGGTAGAGTGTGTGGAAGAGAGTGTGGGGGGGTGAGTGTGAGGGGGGAGTGTGTGGGGGAGAGTGTGGGGGAGAGTGTGAGGGCGAGAGTGTGTGGGGGATTAGTGTGTGGGGGGGAGTGTGTGGGGGAGTGTGTGGGGGAGTGTGTGGGGGAGTGTGTGGGGGGAGAGTGTGGAAGGGGAATGTGTGGGGGGGTTGTGTGGACGGGGTGTGTGGGAGGAGAGTGTGGGGGCGTGTGTGGGGAGTTTGTGTGGGGGAGAGTGGGGGGGAGAGTGTGTGGCGGGCGTGTGTGAGGGGGAGAGTGTGTGGGCGAGAGTGTGGGGGTGAGTGTGTGGGGGAATGTGTGGGGGAGTGTGTGGGGGTTTAGTGTGTGGGGGAGTGTGTGGGGAAGTGTGTGGGGGGAGAGTGTGGGAGAGGTGTGTGGGGGGAATAGTGTGTGGCGTGAGTGTGTGGGGGAGTGTGTGGGGGGAGTGTGTGGGGGAGTGTGTGGGGGAGAGTGTGGGGGAGAGTGTGGGAGGTGTGTGTAGGGGGGAGAGTGTGAGGGCGAGTGTGTGTGGGGGAGAGTGTGTGAGGGAGTATGTGAGGGGGAGAGTGTGTGGCGGGAGAGTGTGTGGGAGAGTGTGTGAGGGGGAAAGTGTGGGGGAGAGTGTGTGGGGGAGAGTGTGAGGGGAAGAGTGTGAGGGGGAGAGAGTGTGGGGGGGAGAGTGTGTGGAGGAGTGTGTGAGGGGGAGAGTGTGGACGAGAGTGTGAGGGGGAGAGTGTGTGGTGGAGAGTGTGAGGGGGGTGAGTGTGAGGGGGAGAGTGTGTGGGGGAGAGTGTGTGGGGAGAGTGTGAGGGGGAGAGTGTGAGGGGGAGAGTGTGAGGGGGAGTGTGTGGGGGAGAGTGTGAGGGGGAGAGTGTGAGGGGGAGTGTGTGGGGGGAGAGTGTGGGGAGAGAGTGTGGGGGGGTTGAGTGTGAGGAGGAGAGTGTGTGGGGGAGAGTGTGAGGGGGAGAGTGTGAGGGGAGTGTGTGGGGGGAGAGTGTGTGGGGGAGAGTGTGGGGGAGAGTGTGTGGGAGAGAGTGTGAGGGGGAGAGTGTGGGGGAGAGTGTGAGGGGGAGAGTGTGAGGGGGAGAGTGTGGGGGGTTGACTGTGGGGGGACAGTGTGAGGGGGAGAGTGTGGAGGGGGAGAGTGTGAGGGGGAGAGTGTGAGGAGGAGAGTGTGGGGGGACAGTGTGAGGGCGAGAGTGTGAGGGGGAGAGTGTGAGGGGGAGAGTGTGGGTAAAGAGTGTGAGGGGAGAGAGTGTGAGGGGGGAGAGTGTGGGTAAAGAGTGTGAGGGAGAGAGTGTGAGGGGAAGAGTGTGAGGGGGAGAGTGTGAGGGGGAGAGTGTGGGGGCAGAGTGTGGGGGGAGAGTGTGGGGGAGAGTGTGGGGGTTGACTGTGGGGGCAGAGTGTGAGGGGGAGAGTGTGGAGGGAGTGTGTGGGTGGAGAGTGTGGGGGGAGAGTGTGAGGGGGAAGTGTGGGGGCAGAGTGTGGGGGGAGAGTGTGGGGGAGAGTGTGGGGGTTGACTGTGGGGGCAGAGTGTGAGGGGGAGAGTGTGGAGGGAGTGTGTGGGTGGAGAGTGTGGGGGGAGAGTGTGAGGGGGAGTGTGTGGTGGCAGAGTGTGGGGGGAGAGTGTGGGGGGAGAGTGTGAGGGACAGAGTGTGGGGGAGAGTTTGGGGGGAGAGTGTGGGGAGGAGTGTGGGGGGAGAGTGCGTGGGGGTGAGTGTGGGGGGTTAGTGTGGGGGGAAGTGAGGAAGGGGAGAGTGTGGGGGGGCTAGTGTGGGGGGAGAGTGTGGGGGTGACAGTGTGTTGGGGAGAGTGTGCGGGGAGTGTGTGGGAGCGCGAGTGTGACGGGAGAGTGTGGGGGTAGGAGAGTGTCTGGGGGAAGAGTGTGGGGGCAGAGTGTGGGGAGAGTGTGAGGGGGAGAGTGTGAGGGGGAGAGTGTGGGGGGTTGACTGTGGGGGGACAGTGTGAGGGGGAGAGTGTGGAGGGGGAGAGTGTGAGGGGAGAGTGTGAGGGGGAGAGTGTGGGGGGACAGTGTGAGGGGGAGAGTGTGAGGGGGAGAGTGTGAGGGGGAGAGTGTGGGTAAAGAGTGTGAGGGAGAGAGTGTGAGGGGGAGAGTGTGGGTAAAGAGTGTGAGGGAGAGAGTGTGAGGGAGAGTGTGAGGGGGGAGAGTGTGAGGGGGAGAGTGTGGGGGAGAGTGTGGGGGTTGAATGTGGGGGCAGAGTGTGAGGGGGAGAGTGTGGAGGGAGTGTGTGGGTGGAGAGTGTGGGGGGGAGAGTGTGAGGGGGAGTGTGTGGTGGCAGAGTGTGGGGGAGAGTGTGGGGCGGAGAGTGTGGGGGGAAGAGTGTGGGGGAGAGTTTGGGGGGAGAGTGTGGGGAGGAGTGTGGGGGGAGAGTGTGTGGGGGTGAGTGTGGGGGGTTAGTGTGGGGGGGAGTGAGGAAGGGGAAAGTGTGGGGGGGCTAGTGTGGGGGGAGAGTGTGGGGGTGACAGTGTGTTGGGGAGGGTGTGCGGGAGTGTGTGGGAGCGCGAGTGTGACGGAGAGTGTGGGGGTAGGAGAGTGTGTGGGGGAAGAGTGTGGGGGGAGAGTGTGGGGAGAGTGTGTGGGGGACAGTGTGTGGGGGGAAAGTGTGGGGAGGAGTGTGTGGGGGGAAAGTGTGGGGAGGAGTGCGGGGGGAAGTGTGGGGGAAGTGTGTGCGGGGGTGAGTGTGGGGGGAGAGTGTGTGGGGGGAGAGTGTGGGGGAGAGTGTGGGGGAGAGTGTGTGGGGGAGAGTGTGAGGGGGGAGTGTGTGGGGGAGTGTGTGGGGGAGTGTGTGGGGGGAAAGTGTGGGGAGGAGAGCGGGGGGAAGTGTGGGGGAAGTGTGTGCGGGGGTGAGTGTGGGGGAGAGTGTGGGGGAGAGTGTGTGGGGGGAGTGTGGGGGAAGTGTGTGTGGGGGAGAGTGTGGGGGAGAGTGTGTGGGGGGAGTGTGGGGGAAGTGTGTGTGGGGGAGAGTGTGTGGGAGGAGTTTGTGGGCCGAGAGTGGGGGGGGGAGTGTGGGGAAGCGTGTGGGGGGGTGAGTGTGGGGGGACGTGAGTGTGGGGGAGTGTGTGGGGGTAGAGTGTGCGGGATGTGTGAGGGGGGTTGAGTGAGGGGGGTGAGTGTGGGAGGGAGAGTGTGTGGGGGAGAGTGTGTGGGGGGAGAGTGTGGGGGAGAGTGTGGGGGGGAGTGTGGGGGGAGAGTGTGGGGGGAGAGTGTGTGGAGGGAGAGTGTGGGGGAGTGTGGGGGATGACTGTGGGGGGTTGACTGTGGGGGGGAGAGTGTGGGGGAGAGTGTGGGAGGAAAGTGTGAGGGGAGAGTGTGGGGGAACAGTGTGGGGGGACAGTGTGAGGGGGCCAGTATGAGGGGGATAGTGTGGAGGGGGAGAGTATGAGGGGGAGAGTGTGAGGGGGAGAGTGTGGGGGACAGTGTGAGGGGGAGAGTGTGAGGCGGAGAGTGTGAGGGGGAGAGTGTGGGGGGACAGTGTGAGGGGGAGAGTGTGAGGGGGAGAGTGTGAGGGGGAGAGTGTGGGGGGTTGACTGTGGGGGGGGAGTGTGAGGGGGAGAGTGTGAGGGGAGGGTGTGAGGGGGAGAGTGTGGGGGGGTTGACTGTGGGGAGGGGGAGTGTGAGGGGGAGAGTGTGGGGGGAGAGTGTGGGGGGAGAGTGTGAGGGGGAGAGTGTGAGGGGGGAGAGTGTGAGGGGGAGAGTGTGGGGGGTTGACTGTGGGGCGGGAGTGTGGGGGTAAGAGTGTGGGCGGGAGAGTGTGGGCGGGAGTGTGTGGTGGGAGAGTGTGGGGGGAGAGTGTGTGGGCGGAGAGTGAGGGGGTGGGAGTGTGGGGGGAGAGTGTGGGAGGAGTGTGTGGGGGAGAGTGTGGGGGAAGAGTGTGGGGGGTGTGTGGCGGGGAGTGTGGGGGTGGGAGAGTGAGGGGGTGGGAGTGTGGGCGGAGAGTGTGCGGGGGGAGTGTGGGAGTGGGAGTGTAGGGGGGTTTGGGGGGCAGTGTGGGGGGAGAGTGTGGGGGAGAGTGTGAGGGCGAGAGTGTGTGGGAGATTAGTGTGTGGGGGGAGTGTGTGGGGGAGTGTGTGGAAGAGTGTGTGGGGGAGAGTGTGTGGGAGAGAGTGTGGGGGAGAGTGTGAGGGCGAGAGTGTGTGGGGGATAAGTGTGTGGGGGGAGTGTGTGGTGGAGTGTGAGGGGGAGAGTGTGAGGGGAGTGTGTGGGCGCAGAGTGTTGGGGGTAGAGTGTGTGGAAGAGAGTGTGGGGGGAGAGTGTGGGGGAGAGTGTGGGGGGAGAGTGTGGGGGAGAGTGTGGGGGGGAGTGTGTGGGGGAGAGTGTGTGGGGGAGTGTGTGGGGGAGTGTGTGGGGGGAAAGTGTGGGGAGGAGTGCGGGGGAAGTGTGGGGGAAGTGTGTGCGGAGGTGAGTGTGGGGGGAGAGTGTGGGGGGAGAGTGTGTGGGGGAGTGTGGGGGAAGTATGTGGGGGGGTGAGTGTGGGGGGAGTGCGGGGGGAAGTGTGGGAGAAGTGTGTGTGGGGGAGAGTGTGTGGGGGGAGTTTGTGGGCGGAGAGTGTGGGGGAGAGTGTGGGGGAAGTGTGTGGGGGGGTGAGTGTGGGGGGACGTGAGTGTGGGGGAGTGTGTGGGGGTAGAGTGTGCGGGATGTGTGAGGGGGGTTGAGTGAGGGGGTGAGTGTGGAGGGAGAGTGTGTGGGGGAGAGTGTGTGGGGGGAGAGTGTGGGAGAGAGTGTGGGGAGATTGTGGGGGGAGAGTGTGGGGGGAGAGTGTGTGGAGGGAGAGTGTGGGGGGAGTGTGGGGGATGACTGTGGGGGGTTGACTGTGGGGGGAGAGTGTGGGGAGAGTGTGGGAGGAAAGTGTGAGGGAGAGAGTGTGGGGGAACAGTGCGGGGACAGTGTGAGGGGGATAGTGTGGAGGGGGAAAGTGTGAGGGGGAGAGTGTGGGTAAAGAGTGTGGGCGGACAGTGTGGGGGGACAGTGTGGGGGGACAGTGTGAGGGGGGTAGTGTGGAGGGGAGAGTGTGAGGGGGAGAGTGTGAGGGGGAGAGTGTGGGGGGACAGTGTGAGGGGGAGAGTGTGGGGGGACAGTGTGAGGGGGAGAGTGTGAGGGGGAGAGTGTGAGGGGGAGAGTGTGGGGGTTGACTGTGGGGGGGAGTGTGAGGGGAGAGTGTGAGGGGGAGAGGGGGAGGGGGAGAGTGTGGGGGGGGTTGACTGTGGGGCGGGAGTGTGAGGGGGAGAGTGTGGGGGGAGAGTGTGGGGGGAGAGTGTGAGGGAGAGACTGTGAGGGGGGAGAGTGTGGGGGGTTGACTGTGGGGGGGGAGTGTGGGGGTAGGAGTGTGGGCGGGAGAGTGTGGGGGGGAGAGTGTGGAGTGAGAGATACGGAGAGTATGGGGGAGGGGGAGAGTGCGGTGAAAGGTGAGGGGGGAGTATGGGTGGGATAGTGTGGGGGAAGGGAGTGTGTGGGTGGGAGAGTGGGTGGGAGAGTGTGTGGGGGGGGGGGGGGGAGAGTGCGGGGGGGAGACTGTGGGGGGGGGGGGGGGGAGTTCCCAACATCGGGAACAATCTTCCCTCATCTAGCCTGTCCAACCCCTTAAGAATTTTGTAAATTGCTATAAGATCGCCCTTCAATCTTCTACATTCTAGCGAGTACAAGCCGAGTCTATCCAGTCTTTCTTCATTATGTTCCTCTACTCAAATCCTGTCCAACTGCAGTAAAACCTGTTTCGGAAGGAACTGCAGATGCTGGAAAATCGTAGGTACACAAAAATACTGGAGATACTCCGCGGGTGCAGCAGCATCTATGGAGCGAAGGAAATAGGCAACGTTTCGGGCCGAAACCCTTCTTCTGACTGATTGGGGGTGGAAGTGGGGTGAGGGGGAGGGGACAAGAAAGGAAAAAGGCGGAGGAGCAGGAAGGCTGGGGGATGGGAGGAGACAGCAGGGGGATTGTGGAAGGTGAGGAGACAGCAAGGACTAACAAAATTGGGATAATTCAATGTTCATGCCCCCAGGATGCAGACTCCCCAAGCGGAATATGAGGTGCTGTTCCTCCAATTTCCGGTGTTTCTCGCCGTGGCCGTGGAGGAGACCCAGGACAGAGAGGGCTGTCACACCTGGAACCATTGCTTGGGTCCTTGAACGGAGTCGAGAGGGGAGGTAAAGGGACAAGCGTTGCATCTCTTGCGGTTGCAAGGGAAAGTGCCCGGGGAGGGTGTGGTACGAGAGGGAAAGGAAAAATTGACAAGAGAGTTACGGAGGGAGCGGTCTTTGCCGACGGCAGATATGGGGGGAGATGGGAAGATGTGGCGAGTGGTGGGGTCACTCGGCTTGTACTCGCTAGAATTTAGAAGATTGAGGGGGGATCTTATAGGAGCTTACAACATTCTCAAGGAGTTGGACAGGAAAGATTATTCCCGATGTTGGGGAAGTCCAGAACAAGGGGTCGCAGTTTAAGGATGAGAGGGAAATCTTTTAGGAACGAGATGAGAAACACATTTTTCACACAGAGAGTGGTGAATCTGTGGAACTCTCTGCCACTGAAGGTAGTTGGGGCCACAGTTCATTGGCTATATTTAAGAGGGAGTTAGATGTGGCCCTTGTGTCTAAAGGGATCAGGGGGTATGGAGAGAAGGCAGGTACAGGATACTGAGTTGGATGACCAGCCATGATCATATTGAATGGCGAATGGTGCAGGCTCGAAGGGCTGAATGGCCTCTACTCCTGCACCTGTTGTCTATGTCTAGGTCACTGAGGATCCTCGGGGGGGGGGGGGGGATGAGCAGATGGGATGGAGAGGGAACAGATTCCTAAACCCCGCGACGATGAGTGCATTTTACAATCAGAGAAACGGGCGATGTCACCAATTGATTGAACTGCTGCCTGAACTTAGTCTGGGTGAGGGCGTAAAGAGCCGTGTTTGTGCAGCAGCTCAGCATCTGCAACATGTAGCCCAGTTCGCCAAGGAGAAATGGTGGATAGTGCCAGACAGAAATTACATAAATCACTCTGTACCACACAACAAATACCGCATAGACCGCCCACAACACGATGAAATTCCCCGAGATGACCAGCAGTAAAATGAGGGATTTCCTGCGGCTCTCCATCTCCGGGTCTCTACCACTCTCCCCACTGCTGGGACCCCGGAGTCTCCTGCGGGCTCTGCTCGCCACTAACACGTATCTAATGGTCAAAGTGTTGAACACAACAATGAGGACAAATGGCATCACGGGGGTGATGAGATACTGGACAAACTCTCCGAATCCCCAGGCCAGTGAGCCAAGAAGCCCGGATCTTCCTGCACAAAACCAGGGGTCATTATATAGCATGTACCAACCGCTCAACATAAAATACCAGAAGATGTTCTTTAAACAGCTCAGCACGGTCACTGTCCCCAGAACCACAGCCGCTGTTCTCTCGGTGCAGTAGTTTGTTTTCAGCTTCTGGCAACAAATGGCCACAAATCGATCAAAGGTGAAGGTGACGGTGAACCAGACAGAACAGTCGGTGACGGCGTAAAGGAAGACGGCGTGGATATTACACACTGGGACAACCTCCAGGAACAGAAATGCTTTATAGTAAGCAATGGGAATCTGTCTCATTATCAGGTCGACAACAATGACCAGTAGATCGGCCGTTGCCATGGCCATCAGGTAGCGAGTGACACCAGTGGAGAGACCGCACTTTCCCCGGGACAGGACCACAATGGTCAGCGTGTTCACTGTGAGGAGGGAGGGAAGTAAACAGAGACATGACACACAACCAGCGGACAAAGCAAACTCGGCAATGAACTGGCCTCAGCTACCTTCTGAGGCAGGAAGATAAGTCCACAGATTCACCACTCTGTGTGTGAAAAAAAATGTTTTTCTCATCTCGTTCCAAAAAGATTTCCCCTTACCCTTAAACTTTGTGTGACCCCATTTTCTGGACTTCCCCAACATCGGGAACAGTTTACCTGCATCCGGTTTGTCCAACCCCTTAAGAATGTTGTAAGTTTCGAAAGATCCCCCCTCAATCTTCTACATTCTCGCAAATATACGCCGCGTCTATCCAATCCTTCTTCATATGAAAGGCCTGTCATCCCAGGAATCAGTCTGGTAAATCTTCTCTGTACTCCCTCTATGGCAAGAATGTTTTTCCTCAGATTAGGAGACCAAAACTGAACGCAATACTCCAGGTGTGGTCTCACCCCAAGACCCTGTGCAACTGCAGTAGAACCTCCCTGCTCCTATACTCAAATCATTTCAACGTCCCAGTGATAAACATCTGATCCCCACAAACATGCAGCATCAACACATTACCCATTACTCTGTCGAATATATCTTCAAGGGACACGTATGTCATGGATTGTCCGAGCTACAGACATTTATACCGGATCCCGTCACTGCCGCTTCTCACCTGCTGTTGCGCGGGAATTTGGACGGGGACTTACCTGGAAGCGCAACAAGGGCTAGCACGGGATAAAGGACAGGCTGCATAACTTTGAGTGCAATGTAGATTCGACCACTTAAGTTGTTCCAAGGCTTAAAAAAATCGTCAGCCCAATAGAAGACTCCCTTCTCCATGGCGGTAGGTTCCCAATCTACCGTTTTCACAGACAGATCCATGTGTGTAACACCGCACGCACTCTCTCACTGTTCCCCGATTACGCTCGGTGACATTCACTTCACTCTCTAATATTCCCGGATTCCGAAACATCCATCTAACATCCCACTTTATTGTCCACAGATTCCCAATGGGTTTTCTCCCTCTGTGGATGGAGCTGCTGTTCTCTGTCTGTCTGTCTGTCTGTCTGTCGGTGACGGGCGGGATGATCTCACCAACACTCTCATATCTCAGCAACAACAGGAATGGTTTATATTGGGAACTGGGAAATCTCCAGTGGGTGGGTGACACAACCGGGCTCCGTGTAGACTGACGTTAGTTACACTCACTGAACAAACATCTACTGTTAACTCTTTTGTGTCCGGGCACAAAGTGCCTCCCTCACGGAAAGGGCACCAGTCATCATGGGTGATGATATCCAGTCTATATGTTCTGTCTAGTGGACAGTTAGTGCCGGGGGAGGGAGGGAGCAATCTACAGGCCTGGTAGAATCCGCACCATCTCTCCGCAATCTCCATAATCTTGAGCAGTCGCCTGAAATCGCAATGTTCAGTTTATTCGTTTCCAATGACGAGCGAATTTCGAGAATCTTCATTCATTTAATCTGACATCTTCAAAGATAGAAACATAGAAAATAGGTGGAGGAGTAGAGGCCATTCGGCCCTTCGAGCCTGCACCATTCGCCATTCAATATGATCATGGCTGATCATCCAACTCAGTATCTCATCCTTGCCTTCACTCCATACCCGCTGATCCCTTTAGCCACAAGGGCCACATCTAACTCCCTCTTAAATATAGCCAATGAACTCTGTGGCCTCAACTACCTTCTGTGGCAGAGTATTCCACAGATTCAACATTCTCTGTGTGAAAAATTATTTTCTCATCTCGGTCCTAAAAGACTTCCCCCTTATCCTTAAACTGTGTGTGGCCCCTTGATCTGGACTTCCCCAACATCGGAAACAATCTTCCTGCATCTAGCCTGTCCAAACCCTCAAGCATTTTGTAAGTTTCTATAAGTATATCCTTAAACTGTGTGCCCCCTTGTTCTGGACTTCCCCAACACCGGGAACAATCTTCCTGCATCTAGCCCGTCCAACCCCTTAAGAATTTTGTAAGTTTCTAGAAGTATAGAAACATAGAAACATAGAAATTAGGTGCAGAAGGAGGCCATTCGGCCCTTCGAGCCTGCACCGCCATTCAATATGATCATGGCTGATCATCCAACTCAGTATCCCGTACCTGCCTTCTCTCCATACCCACTGATCCCCTTAGCCACACGGGCCACATCTAACTCCCTCTTAAATATAGCCAATGAACTGGCCTCAACTACCCTCTGTGGCAGAGAGTTCCAGAGATTCACCACTCTCTGCGTGAAAAAAGTTCTTCTCATCTCGGTTTTAAAGGATTTACCCTGTATCCTTAAGCTGTGACCCCTTGTCCTGGACTTCCCTAACATCGGGAACAATCTTCCTGCATCTAGCCTGTCCAACCCCTTAAGAATTTTGTAAGTTTCTATAAGATCCCCTCTCAATCTTCTAAATTCTAGAGAGTATAAACCAAGTCTATCCAGTCTTTCTTCATAAGACAGTCCTGACATCCCAGGAATCAGTCTGGTGAACCGTCTCTGCACTCCCTCTATGGCAGTAATGTCCTTCCTCAGATTTGGAGACCAAAACTGTACGCAATACTCCAGGTGTGGTCTCACCAAGACCCTGTAAAACTGCAGTAGAACCTCTCTGCTCCTATACTCGAATCCTTTTGCAATGAAAGCTAACATACCATTCGCTTTCTTTACTGCCTGCTGCACCTGCATGCCTACCTTCAATGACTGGTGTACCATGACACCCAGGTCTCGCTGCATCTCCCCCTTTCCCAATCGGCCACCATTTAGATATTAGTCTGCTTTCCTGTTTTTGCCTCCAAAATGGATAACCTCACATTTATCCACATTATACTGCATCTGCCAAACATTTGCCCACTCACCCAGCCTATCCAAGTCACCCTGCAGTCTCCTAGCATCCTCCTCACAGCTAACACTGCCCCCCAGATTAGTGTCATCTGCAAACTTGGAGATATTGCCTTCAATTCCCTCATCCAGATCATTAATATTCCCTCATCCAGATCATTTAAGTATATCCTTAAAATATGTGCCCCCTTGTGCTGGACTTCCTCAACAGCGGGAACAATCTTCCTGCATCTAGCCTGTCCAACCCCTTAAGTTTTTGTAAGTTTCTATAAAATCCCCCCTCAATCTTCTAAATTCGAGCGAGTACAAGCCGAGTGTATCCAGTCTTTCTTCATATGAATGTCCTGCCATCCCAGGAATCAGTCTGGTGAACCTTCTCTGCACTCCCTCTATGGCAAGAATGTCTTTCCTCAGATTAGGAGACCAAAACTGTACGTAATACTCCAGATGTGGTCTCACTAAGACCCTGTACAACTGCAGTAGAACCTCCCTGCTCCTAGACTCAAATCCTTTTGCTATGGATGCTAACATACCATTGGCTTTCTTAGAAACATAGATGATGGATAGGACAGGTCGATGGTCACCACGTTGTTTAATTTCCTACATTCCTGGGCTTTCAAAGTGCCGAACCAAGCCCTGTGGTGAATTGGTCATTTTCCCCCTTATTTCAAAATAGTACTGTTCCAATTTTTCACACTTTTAACTTAAAAATCGGAACAAATACGATACAATTGGACTCTTTGGCAGGTATTAGTTTAAAACAGGCAAAACAGCAAAATAGACTGTTATCTAAATTGTGGCCGATTAGGAAAAGAGGAGATGCAACGAGACCTGGGTGTCATGGTACACCAGTCATTGAAAGTAGGCATGCAATTGCAGCAGGCAGTGAAGAAAGCGAATGGTATGTTAGCTTTCATAGCAAAATGATTGGAGTATAGGAGCAGGGAGGTTCTACTGCAGTTGTACAGGGTCTTGGTGAGACCACACCTGGAGTATTGCGTACAGTTTTGGTCTCCCAATCTGGGGAAAGACATTCTTGTCATAGAGGGAGTACAGAGAAGGTTCACCAGACTGATTCCTGGGATGTCAGGACTGTCTTATCAAGAACGACTGGATAGACTTGGTTTATACTCTCTAGAATTTAGGAGATTGACCGGGGATCTTATAGACACTTACACAATTCTTAAGGCGTTGGACAGGCTAGATGCAGGAAGATTGTTCCCGATGTTGGGGAAGTCCAGGACATGGGGTCACAGTTTGAGGATAAGGGGGAAATCCTTTAGGACCGAGATGAGAAAAACATTTTTCACACAGAGAGTGGTGAATCTGTGAAACTCTCTGCCACAGAAGGTAGTTGAGGCCAGTTCATTGGCTGTATTTAAGAGGGAGTTAGAAGTGACCCTTGTGGCTAGATGGATCAGGGGGGATGGAGAGAAGGCAGGTACGGGATACTGAGTTAGAAACATAGAAACATAGAAAATAGGTGCAGGAGTAGAGGCCATTCGGCCGTTTGAGCCTGCACCGCCATTCAATATGATCATGGCTGATCATCCAACTCAGTATCCCGTCCCTGCCTCTCTCCATACCCCCTGATCCCTTGAGCCACAAGGGCCACATCTAACTCCCTCTTAAATATAGCCAATGAACTGGCCTCAACTACTTTATGTGGCAGCGATTTCTTCTCATCTCGGTCCTGAAATACTTCCCCCTTATCCTTAGACTGTGTGACCCCTTGTCCTGGACTTCCCCAACATCGGGAACATTCTTCCTGCATCTAGCCTATCCAATCCCTTAAGAATTTTGTAAGTTTCTATAAGATCCCCCCTCAATCTCCTAAATTCTAGCGAGTACATAGAAACATAGAAACATAGAAACAAAGAAATTAGGAGCAGGAGTAGAGGCCATTAGGCCCTTCGAGCCTGCACCGCCATTCAATATGATAATGGCTCAGATCCAACTCAGTATCCCGTACCTGCCTTCTCTCCATACCCCCTGATCCCCTTAGCCACAAGGGCCACATCTAACTCCCTCTTAGATATAGTCAATGAAAGGTGTGGCCTCAACTACCTTCTGTGGCAGAGAGTTCCACACATTCACCACTCTCTGTGTGAAATATGATTTTCTCATCTCGGTCCTAAAAGACTTCCCCCTTATCCTTAAACTGTGTGTGCGGCCCCTTGTTCTGGACTTCCTCAACATCGGGAACAATCTTCCTGTAACTAGCCTGTCCAACCCCTTAAGAATTTTGTAAGTTTCTATAAGTATATCCTTAAACTGTGTGGCCCCTAGTTCTGGACTTCCCCAACAGCGGGAACAATCTTCCTGCATCTGGCCTGTCCAACCCCTTAAGAATTTTGGACGTTTCTATAAAATCCCCCCTCAATCTTCTAAATTCTAGCGAGTACAAGCCGAGTGTATTCAGTCTTTCTTCATATGAGAGTCTTGACATCCCAGGAATCAGTCTGGTGAACCTTCTCTGCACTCCCTCTATGGCAATAATGTCCTTCTTCAGATTTGGAGACCAAAACTGTACGCAGTACTCCAGGTGTGGTCTCACCAAGACCCTGTACATGCCAAGTCTATCCAGTCTTTCTTTATATGAAAGTCCTGACATCCCAGGAATCAGTCTGGTGAACCTTCTCTGTACTCCCTCTATGGCAAGAATGTCATAGAATCAGTCCAATCAGGGTTGTGGTGTCCGTAAACTTGAGAAGATTGACAGAGCAGTCAATGGAGGTGCAGTCGTTGGTGTATAGAGGGTTGAGGAGAGGGGAGAGTATGCTGCCTTGCGGTACTCCTGTACTGAGTGTTTGCTGGTCCGAGATGTGCTTTCCCAGCCTCACATGCTGCTTCCTGTCTCCCAGGAAGCTGGTGATCCACCGACAGAGGTGTTCAGGCACAGTCAACTCGGAAGGTTTGGAGTGTAGTAGCTCTGGCACAATGGTGTTGAATGCAGACCTGAAATAAACACATTATGTGGCAGCGATGTGGCATCTGATTATGTGCAGATGATACCAAGATAGGGGGTGTTGTGGATAATGAAGAGGATTTCCAAAGTCTACAGAGTGATTTAGGCCATTTGGAAAAATGGGCTGAAAGATGGCAGATGGAGTTAAATGCTGATAAATGTGAGGTGCTACACCTTGGCAGGACAAATCAAAATAGGACGTACATGGTAAATGGTAGGGAATTGAAGAATACAGTTGAACAGAGGGATCTGGGAATAACCGTGCATAGTTCCTTGAAGGTGGAATCTCATATAGATAGGGTGGTAAAGAAAGCTTTTGGTGTGCTGGCCTTTATAAATCAGAGCATTGATTATAGAAGCTGGGATGTAATGTTAAAATTGTACAAGGCATTGGTGAGACCAAATCTGGAGTATGGTGTACAATTTTGGTCGCCCAATTATAGGAAGGATGTCAATAAAATAGAGAGAGTACAGAGGAGATTTACTAGAATGTTGCCTGGGTTTCAACAACTAAGTTACAGAGATAGGTTGAATAAGTTAGGTCTTTATTCTCTGTAGCGCAGAAGGTTAAGGGGGGACTTGATAGAGGTCTTCAAAATGACGAGAGGGATAGACAGAGTTGATGTGGACATGCTTTATCCTTTGAGAATAGGGAAGTTTCAAACAAGAGGACATGACTTCAGAATTAAGGGACAGAAGTTTAGGGGTAACATGAGGGGGAACTTCTTTACTCAGAGAGTGGTTGCGGTGTGGAATGAGCTTCCAGTGGAAGTGGTGGAGGCAGGTTCATTGGTATCATTTAAAAATAAATTGGATAGGCATATGGATGAGAAGGGAATGGAGGGTTATGGTACGAGTGCAGGCAGGTGGGACTAAGGGGGAAAAAGTTGTTCGGCACGGACTTGTAGGGCCGGGATGGCCTGTTTCCGTGCTGTAATTGTTATATGGTTATATGGTTATTATTATCTCACATAGGTCCCCTGGCGGTCTTTGTGCTAGAGGATGAAATGCAGGCCTAGGTTGACTGCACCATCCACAGATCTATTGGCCCGATATGCAAACTGTACAGGATGAATGAATGAGTTCATTGGCCAAGTAATCACATACAAGGAATTTGCCGATATGAAAACTGTAAAGCATCCAGCAGGGGGAATGTGATATTTCTCAGCTTGGCCAGCACAAGATCTCCCCTCATCCACCCACGTTCCATGGAATACAGACCCAGCCTACCCATCCTCTCCCTATAGCTCACCCCCTCTAGTCCTGGCAACATCCTCGGAAATCTTCTCTGAACCCTTTCAAGCTTGACAATATAGTTCTTATATTTCGGTGCCCAGAACTGAACACATTATTCTAAATGCGGTCTCACCATCTGATACAACTGCAACGAGACCTCCCAACTTCTAGACTCAATACTCTTGTCACAGTCTGCCCTCTCCTCATTTTCATCCGCTTCACCTCCCAGTACTTTTCCACGCATCCCTCCTTCTCCTCACCTGCCTGCACTTCTCCTCACCTGCCTGCACTTCTCCTCACCTGCCACTCCCCTCTCATCAGCCCAACTCTCCTCACCTGTTGTTCTCAGTTGCCTCTGATCACCAATGAACCCGGTATATAGACTCTCGTCACCGGTCACACAGTGCCAGATTGGTCTCGGCGTTCATGCAAGACGCTCCAGCGATTTCTCCGACTGCCTACACGGATTCGAACCTGCCTGCCCCTGACCATTCCGTCCTTTCGTCTGCCCCTCGCTAGTTTGTTTGCATCGTGTGTTGGATCTCCTCGTTACCAGACCTTCCGCTACCCCGACTACGCCTCCTGCCTGCCCCTCTTCGGAACCCTCGCTCAATCCTGAGCCTCTGTGTGACTACAGTGTACCCATTCCTGTGTTACTACTCTGTGCTGCTATTGGGTCCAAGCTATACCCGTTACAACTCTGACTGATGAAGGCCAAAGTGCCTAATGCCCTACATCGCATATATCTTATTACATTATGTTGTACCACTTCATTTTTTGAGCTTTAAGAAAGATAGAAATAAAAGAAGTAAGGAAAGTAAGCAAGAATGGTGAAGGTGCAGGAAAGTGTTGGGAGAAGAGAACCCCTTAGGGAAGGAATTAGAGAAGGAAGTAAAGAAAATAAATAAGACCCTAGAAAGAAAAGAAAAAAAAGAAGAAAGGAAAATCAATCGCTCTATTGTAACACAAAACTCCGCAAAAAAGGATATACCAATCGTATTTTTATTACAAAATTTATTTTATACCCCCTATTACCAGGTCCTGGTAGCCTTTATGTTTTAACTTATTATTGCACCTTATGCTTGTAATAGTTCCATAAATGCAGACCACGTCTTTTGAAAGTGATCTGCTTTGCCTGGTAGGAGGAGTCTCATCTCTTCCAAGTGTAGTGTTTCGAACATGTTTGAAACCCACATTTTTGTTGTTGGTATTGGAGCATTTTTCCAAAATTTAAGTATAACTTTTTTCCCATTATTAGCCCATAATTAAATACATTCTTTTGAAACATATTTAATTCTGGGTTACCTTCCGATATTCCAAAAATGATCCATTCTACTCTGGGTAGAAGTTTTGTTTTAAATAATTTTGTAAAGATTTCAAATATTTCGTTCCAGAATTTTTGAATTTTTATACAGAAAACAAAAGAGTGCGCTATGGTAGCTTCTTGTACCTGACATTTATCACAAATGGGTGAGACATTGGGGAAGAGTTTAGTTAGTTTAGTTTTTGAATAATATAATATGTGTAATGTTTTATATTGGATTAAACTATGTCGTACGTTGATCGAGCATTTATGCACATATAATAAGTGTTTATCCCAGCTCTCTTTTGAAATTTTTATAGCTAGTTCTTGTTCCCAGTCTCTTCTAATATTATCTGTTGTAGGTATTTCTATATTCAATATAATCTATATATCTATAAAACTCTGGGGCCAACCGACCGACTGCCGACCGGCGCCCTTCCTGCCTTTCGATTCGTGCCCGATACTCGCAGATGTCCAAGTGGAATGGCCGATGCTCGCAGATGTCCAATCGGAATGGATACATTTGCATGTACGGCTGCCGGCTGCCTCTCTTCCTTTGATTCATTGCCACGCCCAATCCAGACGCTCAATCTCCGAGATATTTTCCATTTCGGTAGAGATTTCGCTTTTCTTTCTAAGCATCTGCTCCTCATTTCATTTCGTCTTGTTGAAATACACGTTTTTAATCAAATCCTTCTCCCCCTCCCCCCCACCCCCAAGTATTTCAAAAAGAAACCGGCTTTTCCATTTACATGCCAGCTTCCAACACACTTCGAAACAAAGTTGCAAGACAGGAACACTGAACTTTTCACTGCTGCAGCAGGCAGGGAAGGTGCCATTGGATTTTATTTTAATCCACTGCTGAGGGAGGCAGGGCAGTGCTGGAATCTTACTTTTGGGAACGGCTTCAGTTCCATTGGAGGAGACGGGTGCATGGTGTAATATTGGGTTGGGGATCACACCATTGGGGGAGCAGACCCAACGGGTCTAGGCACTTGGTCTAGTAATATTATACAAATATGATATTAGATTTGCTGATTCGGCCTTTATCTTCATGGCTTCATCTAATAAGTCTGGGGGCATATTATAATAGTCTTTTGTATATTTTTTCAGATAATCACGGATTTGAAGATATTTAAAATATTGATTATTTTTCAAGTTATATTTCAGTTGTAATTGTTGAAATGGTAATAATTTCCCTAATTCATACAGGTCTCCGAGCGTTTTGATTCCCGTTCTTTCCCATTGTGTAAATGATTTATCTATAATTGAGGGTTTAAACAAAGGGTTATTGGCTAATGGCATTAGCAGAGATAGATTTCTTAATTTTAAGTTCTGTTTTATTTGTTTCCAAGTTCTAATTCAACTATGTATCATTGGATTGTTATTATAATGTTTGTTATTCAAATTCGTTGGTGAGAGGAGAGTCGCTCCTGTATTACCAGGAGCGCAGTCCTCTCTCTCCATTATAATCCAGTTCACCTACTGGGCAGAGTTGCCCAGCAGGTGAATCATATTTTTAATATTTACCGCCCAATTATAGTACATAAAGTTAGGGAGCGCTAGACCACCCATCCCTTTTGGTTTACTAAGGTGTGCTCTTTGTATTCTGTGGGATTTATAATCCCATATAAAGTTTGTGATGTCTGAGTCTAATTTTTTGAAACATTTTTTTGGAAGATATATTAGAATTGATTGAAATAAATATATCCTAATGCCCTTTTGACCACCTTATCTACCTGCGACTCGCCCTTCATAGAACCATGTACCTGTACTCCTAGATCCCTCCGGGTTTAAGAAGGAACTGCATCAGATGCTGGAAAATCGAAGGTAGACACAAATGCTGGAGAGACTCAGCGGGTGCAGCAGGATCTATGGAGCGAAGGAGATAGCCAACGTTTCAGGCCGAAACCCTTCCTCAGACTGAATAAGGATCTCGGTCCGTGAGTGTGGGGGGGGGGGGGGGGGGGGGGGGTGAGCGTGGGGGGAGAGGGGGTGAGTGTGGGGGGGTGAGTGTGGGGGAATGAGTGTGGGAGCAGTGTGTGGGGGGTGAGTGTGGGAGCAGTGTGTGGGGGGTGTGTGGGGGAAGTGCGGGGGGAGTGTGGGTGGGAGTGTGTGGGGGGGAGAGTGTGGGGGGATGAGTGTGGGGGGGTGAGTGTGGGGGGCGGTGAGTATGGGGGGGTGAGTGTGGGGGGTGTGTGTGTGGGGGCGAGAGTGTGGGGGGGTGAGTGTGGTGGGGTGAGTGAGGGGGATGAGTGAGGAGATGTGAGTGTGGGGGGAGAGTGTGGGGGGGAGTGTGTGGGGGGAGGGTGTGGGGGGAGTGAATGGCGGGGGGTGAGTGTGGGGGCGTGAGTGTGGGGGGAGAGTGTGGGGGTCGTGAGTGAGGGGGGCGTGAGTGTGGGGGAGCTGAGTGTGGGAGGGAGTGTGTGGGGGGAGAGTGTGGGAGGGAGTGCGTGGGGGGGGTGGTGAGTGTGGGGGCGAGAGTGTGGGGGATTGAGTGAGGGGGGGTGAGTAAGGGGGGTGAGCGTGGGGGGAGTGTGTGGGGGGGTGCGGGGGGCGTGTGGGGGAAGTGTGTGGAGGGGTTGAGTGTGGGGGTAGAGTGTGGGGGATGAGTGTGGGGAGGGGTGAGTGTGGGAGGCGTGAGTGTGGGGGGAGTGTGTGGGGGCGAAAGTATGGGTGGGTGAGTGTGGTGGGGTGAGTGAGGGGGGATGACTGAGGAGATGTGAGTGTGGGGGGAGAGTGTGGGAGGGGAGTGTGGGGGGCAGTGTGTGGCGGGGGGGTGAGTGTGGGGGGCGTGAGTGTGGGAGGAGATGTGGGGGGGTGAGTGAGGGGGGTGAGTGTGGGACAGGTGAGTGTGGGAGGCAGTGTGTGGGGGGGAGAGTGTGGGGGGGGAGTGTATGGGTGGGTGAGTGTGGGGGATTGAGTGAGGGGGGGTGAGTAAGGGGGGGTGAGTGTGGTGGGGTGAGTGAGGGGGGATGCCTGAGGTGATGTGAGTGTGGGGGGAGAGTGTGGGGGAGAGTGTGGGGGGGAGTGTGTGGGGGGATGTGTGGGGGGAGTGTGTGGCGGGGGTGAGTGTGGGGGTCGTGAGTGTGAGGGGAGATGTGGGGGGGTGAGTGAGGGGGGTGAGTGTGGGGGGCTGAGTGTGGGAGGCAGTGTGTGGGGGAGAGATTGTGGGGGCAGTGTGTGGGGGGATGAGCGTGGGGGGAAAAGTGTGGGGGATTGAGTGAGGGGGTGGTGAGTAAGGGGGGGTGAGTGTGGTGGGGAGAGTGTGGGAGGGAGTGTGTGGGGAGGAGTGTGTGGAGGGGGCGTGAGTGTGGGGTGTGAGTGTGGGGGACAGTGTGTGGGAATGTGTGGGGGGTGAGTGTGGGGGGGTGAGTGTGGGGGGGGTAAGGGCGGGGGGAGTGTGTGGGAGGGTGAGTGTGGGGGGGAGTGTGTGGGGGGGTGTGTGGGGGATGAGTGTGGGGGAGGGTGCGTGTGGGGGGGTGAGTGCGGGGGGGAGTGTGTGGGTGGGTGAGTGAGGGGGCAGTGTGTGGGGGGAGTGTGTGGGGGGAGAGTGTGGGGGGAAGTGTGTGGGGGGAGAGTGGGGGATGAGTGTGGGCAGGAGTGTGTGGGGGGTGAAGGTGGGAGTGTGGGGGGTTGAGTGTGGGGGGAGTGTGGGGGGTGAGTGTGGGGGTTGTGAGTGTGGGGGGAGTGAGTGTGTGGGGGGAGTGTGTGTGGGAGGAGTGTGTGGGGGTGAGTGTGGGGGGGAGTGTGGGGGGTGTGTGGGGGGGAGTGCGGGGGGGTGTGGGAGGGCAGTGTGTGTGGGGGAGAGTGTGGGGGGTGAGTGTGGGGGGCAGAGTGTGGGGGGAGTGTGTGGGGGAGTGAATGGCGGTGGGTGAGTGTGGGGGCGTGAGTGTGGGGGGGTGTGTGGGGCGTTACGTGAAGGGAGAGTGTGTGGGGGGGAGAGTGTGGGGGAAGAGTTTGGGGGGAGTGTGTGGGGGAGTGTGTGGGTGGAGAGTGTGGGAGGGGAGTGAATGGCGGGGGGTGAGTGTGGGGGCGTGAGTGTGGGGGGTTGAGTGAGGGGGGGGTGAGTCAGGGGGTGAGCGTGGGGGGGTTGAGTGTGGGGGTAGAGTGTGGGGGGTTGAGTGTGGGTGGAATGTGTGGAAGGAGTGTGTGGGTGAGTGTGGGGGGTGCGTAAGGGGGGTGAGCGTGGGGGGGTTGAGTGTGGGGTTAGAGTGTGGGAGGGAGTGTGGGGGATTAGTGTGGGGTGGAGTGTGTGGAGGAGTGTGTGGTGGGTGATTGTGGGGGGGTGAGGGTGGGGGGTTGAGTGTGGGGGTAGAGTGTGGGGGGGAGTGTGTGGGGGGAGTGTGGGGGGGTTTAATGTGGGGGGGGGAGTGTGGGGGGTGAGTGTGGGAGTTGTGAGTGTGTGTGGGAGGAGTGTGTGGGGGTGAGTGTGGCGGGGAGTGTGGGGGGTGAGTGTGGGGGAGAGTGTGGGGGGTGTGTGGGGAGGAGTGCGGGGGGGAGTGGGGGGACCAGTGTGTGTGGGAGAGAGTTTGGGGGGTGAGTGTGGGGGGGAGTGTGGGGGGGAGTGAGTGTGGGGGGAGTGTGTGGGGGGAGGGTGAGTGTGGGGGGGAGTGAGTGTGGGGGGAGTGTGTGGGGGGCAGAGTATGGGTGGGTGAGTGTGGTGGGATTAGTGAGGGGGGGATGAGTGAGGAGATGTGAGTGTGGGGGGAGAGTGTGGGGGAGAGTATGTTGGGGAGAGTGTGGGGGGAGTGTATGGCGATGGGTGAGTGTGGGGGCGTGAGTGTGGGGGGAGAGTGTGGGGGGGTAAGTGAGGGGGGGAGTGTGTGGCGGGGAGAGTGTGGGAGGAAGAGTGTGGGGGATTGTGTGGGGGAGTGTGGTGGGGGGGGGGAGTGTGGGGGGGATTAGTGTGGGAGGATTAGTGTGGGGGGTGAGTATGGGGGGAGTGAGTGTAGGAGGTGTGTGTCGGGGCGAGAGTGTGGGGGGAGAGTGTGGGGGGGGTGAGGGTGTTGAGTGAGGAGATGTGAGTGTGGGGGGAGAGTGTGGGGAGGAGTGTGTGGCGAGAGAGTGTGGGGGGAGTGAATGGCGGGGGGTGAGTGTGGGGGCGTGAGTGTGGGGGGAGAGTGTGGGGGGGGGGGGTGAGTGAGGGGGGCGTGATTGTGGGGGGGCTGAGTGTGGGAGGGAGTGTGTGTGTGGAGAGTGTGGGGGAAGAGTGTGGGGGGGAGTTTGTGGGGGGAGTGTGTGGCGGTGAGTGTGGGGGGCTGAGTGTGGGGGGGAGAGTGTGGAGAGGAGTGTGTGGGGGGAGTGTGTGGGTGGGAGTGTGGAGGAAGAGTGTGGGGGGGGGAGTGTGGGGGGTGAGTGTGGGGGTTGTGAGTGTGGGGGGAGTGAGTGTGTGGGGGGAGTGTGTGGGAGGACTGTGTGGGGGTGAGTGTGGGAGGAGTGTGTGGGGGTGAGTGTGGGGGTGAGTGTGGGAGGAGTGTGTGGGGGTGAGTGTGGGGGTGAGTGTGGGAGGAGTGTGTGGGGTGAGTGTGGGGGGAGTGTGGGGGGTGAGTGTGGGAGAGAGTGTGGGGATGTGTGGGGGTAAGTGCGGGGGGAGTGGGGGAACACAGTGTGTGTGGGGGTGAGTGTGGGGGAGTGAGTGTGGGGGGAGTGTGTGGGGGGAGAGTATTGGTGGGTGAGTGTGGTGGGATGAGTGAGGGGGGATGAGTGAGGAGATGTGAGTGTGGGTGGAGAGTGTGGGGGAGAGTGTGTGGGGGAGAGTGTGGGGGGAGTGTATGGCGGTGAGTGAGTGTGGGGACGTGAGTGTGGGGGGAGAGTGTGGCGGGGGTAAGTGAGGGGGCAGTGTGTGGGGGGAGAGTGTGGGGGGAAGAGTGTGGGCGGAGTGGGTGGGGGAGTGTGGGGGATGAGTGTGGGGAGGGAGTGTGTGGGGGGGAGTGTGGGGGGATGAGTGTGGGGGGGGAGGGTGGGGGGGGGGGGTGTGTGTGGGGGGAGAGTGTGTGGAGGGGGGTAAGTGTGGGGGGAGAGTGTGTTGGGAGAGTGTGGGGGGCAGTGTGTGGAGGGGGGGGTGAGTGTGGGGGAGAGTGTGGGGAGGAGAGTGAGGGGGGGAGATTGTGGGGTGCAGTGTGTGGAGGAGGGGTGAGTGTGGGGGTCGTGAGTGTGGGGGAAGATGTGGGGGGTGAGTGAGGGAGCGTGAGTGTGGGGGGAGTGTGTGGGGGAGTGTGTGGGGGTGAGTGTGGGGGGGATGAGTGTGGGGGGAGAGCGTGGGGGAGTGTGTGGTTGGGAGTGTGGGAGGGGAGTGTGGGGTGGAGTGTGGGGGAGAGTGTGTGTGGGGGGAGTGCGGTGAGAGTGTGGGGGGGAGTGTGTGGGGGGGTTGAGTGTGGGGAGGATGAGTATGGGGAGGCGTGAGTTTGGGGGGCGTGAGTGTGATGGGGTGAGAGAGGGGGGATGACAGGAGATGTGAGTGTGGGGGGCAGTGTGTGGCGGGGGGGTTGAGTGTGGGGGGGTTGAGTGTGGGGGGTGAGTGTGGGACAGCTGAGTGTGGGAGGCAGTGTGTGGGGGGAGAGTGTGGGGGAGTGTGTGGTGGGTGAGTGTGGGGGAGGAGTGTGGGGGATTTAGTGAGGGGGTGGTGAGTAAGGGGGGGGTGAGTGTTGTGGGTAGAGTGTGGGGGGGAGTGTGTGGGGAGGAGTGTGTGGAGGAGGCGTGTGTGTGGGGGGCTGAGTGTGGGTGCAGAGTGTGGGGGGAGAGTGTGGGGGGGGGGTGAGGGGGGAGATTGTGGGGGGCAGTGTGTGGAGGGGGGGGTGAGTGTGGGGGTCGTGAGTGTGGGGGGAGATGTGGGGGGGGGGTGAGTGTGGGGGGGTGAGTGTGGGGGGAAGATTGTGGAGGGGAGTGTGTGGGTGGAGTGTGTGGGGGAGTGTGTGGGGGTGAGTGTGGGGGCTGAGTGTGGGGGGAGAGTGAGGGGGAGTGTGTGGGTGGGAGTGTGTGGGGGGTGAGTGTGGGGGGGTGAGTGTGGGGGGGAGTGTGGGGAGTGAGTGTTGGGTTGAGTGTGGGGGTTGTGAGTGTGGGGGCAGAGTTTGGGTGGGTGAGTGTGGGGGATGAGTGTGTGGGGGGAGTGGGTGTGGGAGGAGTGTGTGGGGGTGAGTGTGGGAGAGAGTGTGGGAGTGTGTGGGGAGGAGTGCGGGGGGAGTGTGGGGGGAGTGTGTGGGGGGGTTGAGTGTGGGGGGAGGGAAAGTGTGGGGGGGAGAGTGTGGATGGGTGAGTGTGGTGGGATGAGGGAGGGGGGCTAACTGAGGAGATGTGAGTGTGGGGGAGAGTGTGGGGGGAGAGTGTGGGGGGAAGAGTGAGGGGGGAGATTGTGGGGGGCAGTGTGTGGAGGAGGTGAGTGTGGGGGTCGTGAGTGTGGGGGGAATTTTGTGGGGGAGGGTGAGTGAGGGGGGGTGAGTGTGGGGGTGCTGAGTGTGGGAGGGAGTGTGTGGGGGAGAGAGTGTGGGGGGAGTGTGTGGGGGGATGAGTGTGGGGGGTGAGTGTGGGGGCAGAGTGTGGGGGGAGAGTGTGGGGGGGAGAGTGAGGGGGGAGATTGTGGGGGGCAGTGTGTGGAGGGGGGGGTGAGTGTGGGGGTCGTGAGTGTGGGGGAGATGTGGGGGGGGTGAGTGTGGGGGGGGGGGTGAGTGTGGGGGGAGAGTGTGGGGGCTTTAGTGAGGGGGTGGTGAGTAAGGGGGGGTGAGTGTGGTGGGTCGAGTGTGGGGGGAGTGTGTGGGGAGGAGTGTGTGGAGGGGGCGTGAGTGTGGGGGGGGGGGGTGACTGTGGGGGCAGAGTGTGGGGGGAGAGTGTGGGGGGGAGAGTGAGGGGGGAGATTGTGGGGGGAAGTGTGTGGAGGGGGGATGAGTGTGGGGGTCGTGAGTGTGGGGAGAGATGTGGGGGGGGGGTGAGTTTTGGGGGGGGTGAGTGTGGGGGAAAGAGTGTGGAGGGGAGTGTGTGGGGGCAGTGTGTGGGGGAGTGTGTGCGGGTGAGTGTGGGGGGGGCTGAGTGTGGGGGGAGAGTGAGGGGTAGTGTGTGGGTGGGAGTGTGGGGGGGTGAGTGTGGGGGGGGTGAGTGTGGGGGGGTGAGTGTGGGGGGGAGTGTGGGGGGTGAGTGTTGGGGGTGAGTGTGGGGGTTGTGAGTGTGGGTGCAGTGAGTGTGGGGGCAGAGTGTGGGTGGGTGAGTGTGGGGGGAGTGAGTGTGTGGGAGGAGTGTGTGTGGGAGGAGTGTGTGGGGGTGAGTGTGGGGAGAGTGTGGGGGGTGTGTGGGGGGGGAGTGCGGGGGGAATGTGTGGGGGGGTTGAGTGTGGGGGGTAAGTGTGGGGGGAGAGTGTGGGTGGGTGAGTGTGGTGGGGTGAGGAGGGGGGCTAACTGAGGAGATGTGAGTGTGGGGGGAGAGTGTGGGGGGAGAGTGTGGGGGGAAGAGTGAGGGGGGAGATTGTGGGGGGCAGTGTGTGGAGGGGGGGTGAGTGTGGGAGTCGTGAGTGTGGGGGGAGATGTGGGGTGGGGGGGGTGAGTGAGGGGGGGGTGAGTGAGGGGGGATGAGTGTGGGAGGCAGTGTGTGGGGGAGATAGTGTGGGGGGAGTGTGTGGGGGGATGAGTGTGGGGGGGAGTGTGGGGATTGAGTGAGGGGGGGTGAGTAAGGGGGGGTGAGTGTGGGGGCGAGAGTGTGGGGAGGATGAGTGTGGGGAGGGGTGAGTGTGGGGGGGAGTGTGTGGAGAGGTGAAGTGAGGGGGGAGTGTGTGGCGGAGTGTGTGGGGGGAAGTGTGGGGGAAGAGTGTGGGGGTGAGTGTGTGGGGGTGAGTGTGGGGAGGTGAGTGTGGGGAGGTGAGTGTGGGATAAGAGTGTGGAGGGGAGATATGGGGGGTGTGTGTGGGAGAGTGTGTGGGGGTGAGTGTGGGGGGCTGAGTGTGGGGGGGGGAGTGTGTGGGTGGGTGAGTGTGGTGGGATGAGTGAGGGGGGATGACTGAGGAGATGTGAGTGTGGGGGGAGAGTGTGGGGGGAGAGTGTGGGGGGGAGAGTGAGGGGGAAGAATGTGGGGGGCAGTGTGTGGCGGGGGGAGAGTGTGGGGTGAAGAGTGAGGGGGGAGATTGTGGGTGCAATGTGTGGCGGGGGTTGAGTGTGGGGGTCGTGAGTGTGGGGGGAGATGTGGGGGGTGAGTGAGGGGGGGTGAGTGTGGGGGGGCTGAGTGTGGGAGGCAGTGTGTGGGGGAGAGAGTGTGGGGGTGAGTGTGGCGGGGTGTGTGTGGGGGAGGTGTGGGGGGGTGAGTGTGGGGGGCTGCGTGTGGGAGGGTGAGTGAGGGGGGGGTGAGTGTGGGTGGGCTGAGTGTGGGAGGCAGTGTGTGGGGCGAGAGAGTGTGGGGGGGAGTGTGTGGGGGGATGAGCGTGGGGGGAAAGTGTGGGGGATTGAGTGAGGGTGTGGTGAGTAAGGGTGGATGAGTGTGGTGGGGAGAGTGTGGGGAGGAGTGTGTGGGGAGGATGTGTGGAGGGGGCGTGAGTGTGGGGGTGTGAGTGTGGGGGGAGTGTGTGGGGATGTGTGGGGGGGTGAGTGTGGGGGGGTGAGTGCGGGGGGAGTGTGTGGGGGGGGTGAGTGTGGGGGGGTGTGTGGGGGGGTGCGTGTGGGGGTGAGTGCGGGGGGAGTGTGTGGGGGGGGTGAGTGAGGGGGGAGTGTGAGGGGAGGAGTGTGAGGGGAGGAGTGTGTGGGGGGAGAATGTGGGGAGAAGAGTGTGGGGGCAGTGTGTGGGGTTGTGTGTGGGGGGAGAGTGTGGGAGATGAGTGTGGGTGGAGTGTGTGGGGGAGTGTGTGGGAAGTGTGTGGAGGAGTGTGTGGGGTGAGTGTGGGGGGTGAGTGTGGGGGGGAGTGTGTGAGGGGTGTGTGTGGGGGAGAGTTTGGGGAGGAGTGTGTGGGGGAGTGTGTGGGTGGGAGTGTGGGGGATGAGTGTGGGGGGGAGTGTGGGGGGTGAGTGTTGGGGTTGTGAGTGTGGGGGGGGAGTGAGTGTGTGGGGGGAGTGTTTGTGAGAGGAGTGTGTGGGGGTGAGTGTGGGGGGTGAGTGTGCGGGAGAGTGTAGGGGGTGTGTGGGGGGGGAGTGCGGGGGGGAGTATGGGGAGGCAGTGTGTCGTGGTGGAGAGTGTGGGGGGTGAGTGTGGGGGAAGAGTGTGGGAGGGAGAGTGTGGGGGGATGAGTGTTGGGAGGGGTGAGTGTGGGGGGCGTGAGTGTGGAGGGCGGTGTGTGGGGGGAGAGTTTGGGGGGGTGAGTGTGGTGGGATGAGTGAGGGGGCTGACTGAGGAGATGTGAGTGTGGGAGGAGAGTGTGGGGGGAGAGTGTGGGAGGAGAGTGTGGGGGACAGTGTGTGGCGGGGGGGTGAGTGTGGGGGCGTGAGTGTGTGGGGAGATGTGGGGGGGTGAGTGAGGGGAGTGAGTGTGGGGGAGCTGAGTGTGGGAGGCAGTGTGTGGGGGGAAGCGTGTGGGGGGTGTGTGTGGGGAGGGGTGAGTGTGGGGGGGAGAATGTGGGGATTGACTGAGGGGGTTGAGTAAGGGGGGTGAGTGTGGCGGGAAGAGTGTGGGGGGGTGTGTGTGCGAGGAGTGTGTGGAGGGGCGTGAGTGTGGGGGGGAGTGTGTGGAGGGGTGTGTGGGGGTGAGGTGTGGGAGGTGGGGGATTGGTGAACTGGGGAGAGTGTGGAGAGAGTGTGGGGGAGAGTGTGAGGGAGGGAGTGTGGGGGAGAGTGTGATGGGGAAAGTGTCGGGGGGAGAGTGTGGGGGGAGTGTGTGGGGGGATAGTGTTGGGGGTGGAGGAATGGTGAGTGTGAGGGGGAGAGTGTGGGAGGAGTGTGTGAATGGGAGTGTGTGGGGGACGTGGGTGGGGGAAGCGTCTGTGGAGAAGAGTGTGTGGGGGAGAGAGTGTGGGGGTGCGGGGATTGGTGAGTGTGGGGGGGGTGTGAATGGGGGGTGCGAGTGTGAGGGGGGGGGGTGTGGGAGGAGATGGTGAGGGGGAGTGTGGGGGGACGTGTGGGAGCAGTGTGGGGGGGTAGTGTGGGGGGAGTGTGGGAGGAAGAGTGTGAGGGGGAGAGTGTCGAGGGAGAGTGTGGGGAGGAGTGTGTGCGGATGAGTGTGTGGAGAGCGCGTGAGTGTGGGGGGGAGTGTGTGGGGTTGAGTGTGGGAGAGTGAGTGTGGGGGGGTGAGTGTGTGGGGAAGAGTGTGGGGAGGAGTGTGTGGGGGAGTGTGTGGGAGGTGTGTGTGGGGAGTGTGTGGAGGGTGAGTGTGGGGGGGCTGAGTGTGGGGGCAGAGTGTGGGGGAGTGTGTGGATGGCATTGTGGGGGAGTGAGTGTGGGGGGGAGTGTGGGGGGTGAGTGTGGGGGTAGTGAGTGTGGGGGAAGTGTGTGGGTGGGCGAGTGTGGGGGGGAGTGAGTGTGTGGGGGGAGTGTGTGTGGGAGGAGTGTGTGGGGGATGAGTGTGGGAGGGGGGGGGGTGAGTGTGGGGGGCGTGAGTGTGGGGGGAGTGTGTGGGGAGGAGAGTGTGGGTTGGTGAGTGTGATGGGGTGAGTGAGGGGGATGACTGAGGAGATGTGAGTGTGGGGGCAGAGTGTGGGGGGCAGAGTGTGGGGGGAGAGTGTGGGGGGGGGGTGTGGGGGGGAGAGTGTGGGGCGCAGTGTGTGGAGGGGTGTGTGAGGGGAGTGTGTGGGTAGGGGTGAGTGTGGGGAGGAGAGTGTGGGGGATTGAGTGAGGGGGCGGTGAGTAAGGGGGGTGAGTGTGGGAGAAGTGTGTGGGAAGGAGTGTGTGGAGGGGGCGTGAGTGTGGGGAGGTGAGTGTGGGGGCGAGTGTGTGTGGGCGTGTGTGGGGGGTGAGTGTGGGAGGGTGAGTGTGGAGGATTGAGTGCGGGGGGAGTGTGTGGGGGGTGAGTGTGGGGGGCGGAGAGTGTGGGGGGGAGTGTGTGGGGTGGAGTGTGTGGGGGGGAGTGTGTGGGCGGTGAGTGTGGCCGGGTGAGTGTGGGGGGGGTTAGTGCGGGGGGAGTGTGTGGGGGGTGAGTGAGGGGGAGTGTTTGGGGGAGTGTGTGGGGCGGGGAGTGTGGGAGATGAGTGTCGGGGGGTGAGTGTGGGGGTGAGTGTGGAAGGAAGAGTGTGGGGGTGAGTGTGTGGGTGGGAGTGTGGGGGGGTTGAGTGTGGGGGGAGTGTGGGGGGTGAGTGTGGGGGTTGTGAGTGTGGGGGGGAGTGAGTGTGTGGGGGGGAGTGTGTGGGGGGTGAGTGAGGGGGAGTGTTTGGGGGAGTGTGTGGGCGGGGAGTGTGGGAGATGAGTGTCGGGGGGGTGAGTGTGGGGGTGAGTGTGGAAGGAAGAGTGTGGGGGTGGTTGAGTGTGTGGGTGGGAGTGTGGGGGGGTTGAGTGTGGGGGGAGTGTGGGGGTGAGTGTGGGGGTTGTGAGTGTGGGGGGGAGTGAGTGTGTGGGGGGAGTGTGTGTGGGAGGAGTGTGTGGGGGTGAGTGTGGGGGGGAGTGTGGAGGTGTGTGTGGTGGAGAGTGTGGGACGCGTGTGGGGGGGAGTGCGGGGGGAGAGTGGGGGGGGTCAGTGTGTGTGGGGGAGAGTGTGGGGAGGAGAGTGCGGGGGGTGAGTGTGGGGGCGTGTGTGGGAGGGAGAGTGTGGGTGGGTGAGTGTGGTGGGGTGAGTGAGGGGGGGTTGAGTGAGGAGATGTGAGTGTGGGGGGAGAGTGTGGGGGAGACTGTGTGGGGGAGAGTGTGGGGGGAGTGTATGGCGGTGGGTGAGTGTGGGGGCGTGAGTGTGGGGGGAAAGTGTGGGGGGGGGGTGAGTGAGGGGGGTGAGTGTGGGGGGGCTGAGTGTGGGAGGGAGTGTGTGGAAGGAGAGTGTGGGGGCAGTGTGTGGAGGGGGGTGAGTGTGGTGGATGAGTTTGGGGGGGGAGAGTGTGGAGGGAGTGTGGGAGGAGTGTGTGGGGAGTGTGTGGGGGGAAAGAGTGTGTGGGCGGAGAGTTTGCGGGGGGGATTGGTGAATGTGGGGGGAAGAGTGTGGGAGGAGAGTGTGGGGGGAGTGTGTGGGGAGTGTGGGGGGGGAGTGTGGGTGGAGTGTGGGTGGGGAGAGTGTGGAGGGTCAGTGTGAGGGGGAGTGTGTGGGAGGTTAGTGTTGGGGGTGGGGAATTGGTGAGTGTGGGGGGGTGACTGTGAGGGGGTGAGTGTGGGCGATGAAGGGGAGTGTGTGGGGGGAGTGTCTGGGGGAGAGTGTGGGGGGAGTGTCTGGGGGGAGAGTGTGGGGGGAGAATGTGGGGGGAGTGTCTGGGGGAGAGTGTGGGGAGGAGAGTGTGGAGGGGAGAGTGTGTGGCAGAGTGTGTGGGGGGAGAGTGTGGGGGGAGAGTGTGGGGGGGGTGAGTGTGTGGGGGCAGAGAGTGGGACAAGAGTGTGGGAGGTTGTGTGGGAGGAGAATGTGGGGGGAGTATGTAGGGGGGAGTGTCTGGGGGAGAGTGTGGGGGGAGAGTGTGGAGGGGGAGAGTGTGTGGCAGAGTGTGTGGGGGAGAGTGTGGGGGGAGAGTGTGGGAGGGAGAGTGTGTGGGAGCAGAGTGTGGGACAAGAGTGTGCGAGGGTGTGTGTGGGGGAGAGTGTGGGGGGAGAATGTGTGGGAGAGTGTGTGGGGGAGAGTGTGGGGGGAGCGTGTGGGAGAGTGTGTGGGGAAAGAGTGTGGGGCGGAGAGTGTGTGGGCGGAGAGTGTGGGGGAGAGAGAGTGTGGGGAGGGAGAGGTGTGGGGGGAGAGAGTGGGGGGAGAGTGTGGGAGAGAGTGTGGGTGGGAGAGTGTGTGGGGGGAGAGTGTGGGGGAGAGTTTGGGGGTAGAGTATGTGGGAGGAGAGTGTGGGGGGGCGAGTGTGTGGGAGGAGAGTGTGGGGGGGAGAGTGTGTGGGTGGGAGTGTGGGGAGGAGTGTGTGGGGGTAGTGTGTGTGGGGGGAGAGTGTGGGGGGGTGAGTGTGTGGGAGAGTGTGTGGGGGGGAGAGTGTGGAGGTAGGGGATTGGTGAGTGTGGGGGGAGAGTGTGGGGAGGAGTGTGTGGGGGAGAGTGTGGGGGTTGGGGGATTGGTGAGTGTGGGGGGGTGAGTGTGGGGGGGTGAGTGTGGGTGGGGGGGGTGAGTGTGGGGGGGGGTGTGTGGGGGTTAGTGTGGGGGGAAGAGTGTGGGGTGTTGAGTGTGGGGGGGTGAGTGTGGGGGGGTGAGTGTGGGGGGAGTGTGTGGAGGGAGAGTGTGGGTGGGTGAGTGTGGTGGGGTGAGTGAGGGGGGGTTGAGTGAGGAGATGTGAGTGTGGGGGGAGAGTGTGGGGGAGAGTGCGTGGGGGGGAGAGTGTGGGGGGAGTGTGCGGGGGGCAGTGTGTGGGGGGAAGAGTGTGTGGACGGAGAGTGTGCGGGGGATTGGTGAATGTGGGGGGCAGAGTGTGGGAAAAGAGTGTGGGGGGACAGTGTGAGGGGGAGTGTGTGGGGGGTTAGTGTTGGGGGGTGGGGGATTGGTGAGTGTGGGGGCGTGACTGTGAGGGGGAGAGAGTGTGGGGGATGAAGGGGAAGTGTGTGGGGGAGTGTCTGGGGGAGAGTGTGGGGGGGGGGGTATGTGGGCGGAGTTTCTGGGGGAGAGTGTGGGGGGGGAGTGTGGAGGGGAGAGTGTGTGGCAGAGTGTGTGGGGGGAGAGTGTGGGGGGATAGTGTGGGGGGGAGAGTGTGTGTGGGGGCAGAGTGTGGTAAAGAGTGTGGGAGGGTGTGTGGGGGGAGAGTGTGGGGAGAGATTGTGTGGGAGAGTGTGTGGGGGGAGAGTGTGGGGAGGAGAGCGTGTGGGAGTGTGTGGGGAAAGAGTGTGGGGCGGAGAGTGTGTGGGGGGATCGGTGTGGGGGGGAGAGTGTGTGGGCGGAGAGTGTGGGGGGGAGAGTGTGTGGACGGAGAGTGTGGGGGGGAGAGTGTGTGGGCGTAGAGAGTGGGGGAGAGTGTGGGGGGAGAGTGTGGGGGGGAGTGAGTGGGGGGAGAGTGTGGGGGAGAGTGTGGGGGGTAGAGTGTGTGGGGAGGAGAGTGTGGGGGGTGAGTGTGTGGGAGGAGAGTGTGGCGGGGGGAGTAAGTGTGGGTGGGAGTGTGGGGGGGAGTGTGTGGGGGGCGTGTGTGTGGGGGGAGAGTGTGGGGGTAGTGTGTGGGGGTAGAGTGTGGGGGGAGAGTGTGTGGGAGAGTGTGTGGGGGGTGAGTGTGGAGGTAGGGGATAGGTGAGTGTGGGGGGGAGAGTGTGGGGGGAGTGTGTGGGGTGTGAGTGAGGGGGAGTGTGTGATGGGGAGAGTGTGGGGGGAAGAGTGTGGTGGGAGTGTGTGGGGGAGTGTGTGGGGGAGTGTGTGGGGGGTGAGTGTGTGGGTGGGAGTGTGGGGGATGAGTGTGGGGGGTGAGTGTGGGGGGGGGGTGAGTGAGGGGGGAGTGTGTGATGGGGAGTGTGTGGGGGGTGAGTGTGTGGGTGGGAGTGTGGGGGTTGAGTGTGGGGGGTTGAGTGTGGGGGGTGAGTGTGGGGGTTAGTGTGGGGGGAAGGAGTGTGGGGGTGAGTGTGTGGGTGGGAGTGTGGGGGGGTTGAGTGTGGGGAGGGGAGTGTGGGGGTTGTGAGTGTGGGGGAGAGTGAGTGTGTGGGGGGATTGTGTGTGGGAGGAGGTGTGTGGGGGTGAGTGTGGCGGGGAGTGTGGAGGTGTGTGTGGTGGAGAGTGTGGGGGGGCGTGTGGGGGGAGTGCGTGGGGGGGTGGGGGGCAGTGTGTGTGGAGAAGAGTGGGGGGGTGAGTGTGTGGGGGAGAGTGTGGGGGTGTGAGTTTGGGGGGTGAGTGTGGGGGGGAGTGTGTGTGGGGGTGAGTGTGGGTGGGGTGAGTGTGGTGGGGTGAGTGAGGGGGTTTGAGTGAGGAGATGTGAGTGTGGGGGGGAGAGTGTGGGGGAGAGTGTGTGGGGGGAGAGTGTGGGGGGAGTGTATGGCGGTGGGTGAGTGTGGGGGCGTGAGTGTGGGGGTGGAGTGTGGGGGGGGTGAGTGAGGGGGCTGAGTGTGGGGGGCTGAGTGTGGGAGGAGTGTGTGGGGGGTGAGTGAGGGGGGTGAGTGTGTGGGGGGAGAGGTGTGGGGGGGAGTGTGTGGATGGGGGGGGGGTGAGTGTGGGGGATGAGTGTGGGGGGAGAGTGTGGGGGAGTGTGGGGAGGAGTGTGTGGGGGGGAGTGTGTGGGCGGGAAGAGTGCGTGGGCGGAGAGTGCGGGGGATTGGTGAATGTGGGGGGTCAGAGTGTGGGAGGAGAGTGTGGGGGGGAGTGTGTGGGGAGTGTGGGGGGAGAGTGTGGGTGGAGTGTGGGTGGGAGAGTGTGGGGGGACAGTGTGAGGGGGAGTGTGTGGGAAATAGTGTTGGGGGTGGGGGATTGGTGAGTGTGTGGGGGGTTGACTGTGAGGGGGAGAGTGTGGGGGGATGAAGGGGAGTGTGTG